>PVLD010007039.1:0-94808 GCA_004027595.1 Dinomys branickii
CGTAGCTAAAGCATGTTTCTGTGTTTGCATTGCTCTACAAGACTGGGAGCTCCTTAAGAACTAGGAATACATCTTTCATCTTTATCTTCAGACCAGCACTATGAGAGTGAACACATAGTAGAGGTTCAAATGCTATATGAATAAATTAGAGAGCACCATTACTTCCTGTTGATATCTTTGTGATTCTTTGCTTCAACTTCTATCCACTACCATCCCTCCTCACTCAGGCTTGCACTTCATTTTCTGGTCAATGTCTTCAGGAAGGGAATGGGGTGATCTCGTCCCTTGTTGTGGCTTCAGTTTCCCCACTAACAATCCTTTTGCACGCCTCTTGATCCTGGCCAACCCCTACCCTGGCCAGCCTGATGAGATCAAATCCAAACTAACATGTTGTCTGCCAAAGGAGGATCTGAAATTTGTAACTGATCAGCTGCTGTAGCAGGCTGGGCCCTGCAAAAGATTCAAGTCCTGTGTCCTATAAGCGAGAAGTTCACCCTGGTAAAGATCAAATTCACTGAGGTTTCCTCGCTTGTTCCTGACATATCCAGATAGGAGAGGCCACCATCTAAGAACTTTGCCACCATTTTGGTGGCCACCAGAGTCACTTAAGTGATCGTCTGAAATCTTTCTTAGCCCTTTATCCAAATGACACCTATGGGCAAACATTCACCTCAGACAGCCCTACCCAGGTCAAGGGCAAATCTGGAAGGCCTGAGCATTGTACTTATGTTTGATCCATATGCGCCTGGGGAATGGACCGTAATTCAGACTTGTCATCGTCCTAGGACTGCAGTGATGTAATAGGGCCGAATATTATCACTTAGTAGGGCAGACCACAATGTCCTAGCAAGGGGAAGGGATTCTTATCAGTTAATAAAATAAGTCAGCTGAATAGTAGGCAAAGAATCAAGATAGTGGTAGGAGTTACTGTTTAATTATCTGAAACCTTAACATTAAGAAATTGACAATATATAATTTGTGTGACTTAGACAAGGACACAGTGTCAGTGAAGTTAAATGAGGTAGTATTTTAAGAAGAACTTGAAAGGCCAGTGGTGGTGAAAGCAGAAAAGAAGAATTAAAAGGAATTAAAAGTGCTCCATGGATATGGAAACCATGGAGTGATTTGCAATGTTAACCATTCAGGCTGTCTGGGTCTGTGTATCTGCCTATGTCTAACCTGTCAGACTGTACTCCCACATTAACTCTGCATTTACCTTGTTTTCTCCATTTCTACAGCTTGCAGTGCCTCCCAGAACACATACAATTATAGTTACATATGCAATTGACTTCTATATCCCCCAAGATCTCATCTCAGCCTTCCAAATCCCATTCTGTCTGACTTGTTCCCAGACCCCTGACAGACCCAGGAAAGTTATGTTCTTCCTCCCGCACTATCTCCTTTCAAATTCTCTCCTCCATCATGACACTGCCCTTGCCTAACTCTCAGCCTTTAAGTCTCAGTTTAGTGTCTAATGATTCATCATCCTAAAGGAAAGTCAAGCAAAGAGTCACACTTCCCTATGTTCCAGGGAAGATGGCTGGGACTAACACGTTCTTTGGCTTCAAGACACTCAACCCCTCAGATCTCACATGACTTTCCTGTCCACTGCTCTCCTTCTTCAACTTCCTTGAGTTTTCCTTTCTTTATCTGATCTCCCACATCCTAAGCAACCCTCACTCCCACATCCATGCACACTTCCGTTGCTATGGCTTGATCTCAGTGTCCTAATTGTTTCAATGAGTATACCAAATGGGCTGGAACTTCCAATCAGGATTTCTTAAAAGACTTGATTCAAAAGACCATGGGAATGAGGCCAGAAGGGATGGCCAGTGTGGAAGAAAGGAAGTCTCCTATGTAAAGTTTTCAGAAACCACAGATGAAGAATATGGGTCAGATATAGTTGTTTCACTTCTAAATTTTATATGCATGCAATTACCTTTGTCTGTTGAAAGGACTTCCAAAGGTAATATTTTCTTCTACTGTAGCATTTAGTAGCCAAGGTTTCTGAGCTGCATAAGCCACAGAATACCTGTTCCTACTGGGGAAAAAAATACTAGAATTACACAAGGGCACTGCACTGCATGTGTGTTTTATTATAAAAAAATACTTGATAAAAGATCTCAGACACAGAAATGGAAATTTTCTAAAAGAAAATTTTAAACAGCCAACAACCTTATGAAATCATTGAATAAGCCACCTAAATTAGTGAGATTAAAATGTAATCACAATGTCATATAATGTGTAATGATGAAATATTTTGTGATATAAATTACTAATTTACATTTTATTTTTGAAAGACTATAGTTTCCCAATAATTAAGAAATTAATAAAAATTCCCTCTCTCCAATAACCACAGATATTTTATTATTTGTTTGTTTGTTTGTTTGTTTGTTTTTGTACCAGGAATTTAACTCAGGGCTTTGTGCTTGGCAGGCAGGCACTGTGCTGCTGAGCTACATCCCTGGCCCTACTTTACAGTAAAAGCACTGTATGTAGGCATAAATTTTGTAGGTAGATCTTTTTAAAAGGAGGGAACTGATAGTATAATTATGCTATTTTCTCGTGGCTTAATTATATTGCCATATTTTAAAGTTAGTGAGTAACAAATAGTTGAAAACAAAAAATACCCTAAGTCCATTTCAATATAGAAATTACACATCTTAATACTATATTCGTATAGTTTATTTTTAATATTTTAACTTCTTATTTTCCCCTTCCATTTTCTATGGCTTATAAATTCTACCAGATATATATAGATATATCTGGGCTGCAGATAAAGAGGACGATGGGGGTGGGGTGGTGAAGGGGACAGATCAGCTTAGAAGTCGGATTTCCACAGTTAGTCCCTCATCTGTAAGTACTAAGGAAGGAATTAAGATTAATGGGGAGTAAGTTCAAGAAGGAGAGACATTAGCTGGTCAGAGATTATCCTGTGAAGCTACATCTTAGGAGTTTAGGAGACATGATAATATACAGGATGCTAGCAGTCATTCAGACATCATACGTGCAGTACAGCTGTGGTTCCCAAACTCTGACACGGTTGCCTCCCTTTGCCCTGGTCTTGCAGGGTTATTTTGCTCTTTGTTGTTGTTTGGTGCTAGCTCTGAATCCCAGGGTGTCAGATACTCTACGCATGTGCTTTACCACTGAGTTAAATGCCCAACCTCTAAGGGTAATTTTTATTTCAAGTAGATAAAGCACTTGCCTCTCAATCTCTGCCTTATAGGTCAGACCTCCTCACTGTTTCAATCACAATCAACATATGCATTAATTCTGACATTTTTTTATCTTCTGAACTCTCAAACTCAGTTTGGCAAAGTCAAAACATGTGGCTGAGATATAAACAGGTGACATAATAGGCCATTTTGGTGGGACAATTCAATTCTTTTGGCAGTCTGCAAAGGTTGTGAACCACTGCTACTGCGAATATGTAGCACTTGAGAATAATAACTGTACATCAGCAGAATGATCATGACTAGAAGGAAAGGATTAAAGAGAGGACTGAGGAAGGAAGTTATTCTTATTAAACTCGGGTTAAAACAGAAATAATACCTTCTGGTTGCTTCAAAAGAAGGCTCAGATTCATTTACACTGCAAGTATGGCAAACAATGTTCATTAATTACGAAGTAAAAATAGAGAATGAACATGTGTACAATATCAGGCAGGAGATAAAGGAAACATCAGACATCTTAAGCAGCGACATTTCTCAAACGGTTTTTGATACTAATTTCAAAAACAAACCCAATAAATAATATTCTTCTTCTATGTCATCTTCAGCCAGGAAGTCATTACTTAACAAGCTTCCAAAAGATAGGTAGCACTGTTATCTTTCATACAAAACTTTGCTTCAATACAGTGACCTGCACTCTAGCTCCAACTTTGCTCTGATTAGCTGTGAGGACTTGGGTAACCTCTCCAGAACAGTTCCCTAGTTCCATAAGGATTTCATACTTCCATCATCTCCTTAAATTTAAAATTTAAATGTAATATATTCACATAATTTCCTAGCCTAAGACATGAGCAGAAGACATCAGTTCTGGACTCTAAACATGGGAAGTGCAAAAAAACACTGCTGACCCCCAGGGCTTAAAAGAAAGAGAGACAGACATGATAAATCAAACTAGAATATCTGAATATAATCACTTATTGATTAATAAGGTTTATGTAAAAAGTGGACTTTGACTAATTACATTGCGCTGTAGTTATACCTATGTTAGGAAAAAATACCTAAGACCAGTTTGTTTCACTATTCTAATTTAGGAAGAGTTTAATCCCATCATTCTGAAAGAAAGACCTAAATTCAATAAACACACACATAATTTAAGACTATAGGCATTCAAAAAATGAATCTTATGGGGGTTTGGAAATTTTTATGCCTTTTGTGGGAAAAAATGTACTTAGTTACATTACCTAGTGATATTTGGGTTAGAATTACAGGATTATGTTCACTTTTGTACATTACTAATAGAGGCAGGAAAAAACATCTCAGACAAAAAAAAAAACCCTTCTCAATAGTGATTATTCCTCCATTTAAGTTATTCATAAAAATAAAGAAAGGAAATGCTCAATTTTCCAAGTGATACAGAAGGGATGATCAAAATATTTGGTGAATGTTTACATTTTTAAAAATTCATACAGTAACAGACCCATTAGCATTAATCCCCTTGAAATCTTCTCCCTCACTTGGAACACACTTATCCCACCATCTTCCCACTTTCCAAAGCAGTTTTGCAAGTCCTTTTTCCTGAATGTCTTCAGGAGATGTGATTTTTCTTAAAAAAGTGAATTTGACTGCTGCATGTCGTCGAACGGACAGGCAGGCTCATAAAAGCATTACGGTCTGACTTCACGCACCTGATTCACTGCATCTGGCACCATGTGAGTTCTGCTTCTGCCTCAAAGTCAAAATAGCCATGAAAGGTAAACACATTGAATGGATTCAGGACATTGTGGCAGCCTGGACAGTGCAACTAAAGACATGAAAGAAGACTCCCAGAACTGCCTCTGAAAGCGGCGAGAATGATGAGTAAGTGTGAATGGGGCCAGGGGGAGTATCTCGAGGGAGACTCAGGGCAATGTGTCTCTTATGCAAGAATGTAATAAAATTTTTGAAATTCAAATGCTCATTGTATTTTTCCTTCACGTGATATTTTCTACAGAATACATTCCAGAAAACAAGAAATTTACTCTTCATTTTTAATAGATGGCTTCAATGTTTTCAATTACTCTGAAGAATGGTAAGAGAAGGTATTTTACAGACATCAATAGGTCAGCTTGCATATGTGCCATCCAAGTGCCAATGCTCATTAGACATATGAAAATGTCAGCCCGTGCTAAAGACATGGATTCAGAAGTTATCAATGGATCCAACACTGACTGTAAATTCCAACTATATTCAATATCAAAAAAATATTTAGGATCACCCCCTAGTGCCTAAAATATTAAAGGTAGGGTGAATTAGGGTGCAATTTTTCTTCCATGCTGCTTCACTTTTATAGGATGACCACGAGGAGATAAGCAAGGAGATAAGCAGTAAGATGGGGGGTAAAAGCTGATATTGGGGCAACCAAGTCACTTTTTGGCAAATCAGTTTCAACACTGAGATCGTGCCAGAGGGACCATTAAAAGTGACCCAGATGGAGAAAATGGCAAGGGAAACATTTTGGCTGGGGTAAGTACAAATTGGATGGCCATGGGTTACCCTGTTCAGATGAAGAACCAATGGAAATTCAACAGGACTGAACTGAGTGCTGTAGCTAGCCAGTGAAGAAAAAAGCACATCAACTTTAGAAAGTGAGCACAGCCAAACAGTGAGGAGGTTTGCAAACCACTGTTCAGAGCTTGAATTTTTCCTCACAGAAAAGAAAATCATGGAAAGGTTTCAATCATGAACAGCACTAGAGAGCGAGGTTGTTTGCAAACATCACTCTGATCACAGATTGTGACAACTGAATTGGAGGGAACAAGACTGGAAGTGATAGAAAATCACTGGAGGCTGTCACAGGAATGGAGATGAGAAGGTAGTTCTTTTAATTATGGCAATCATAGCAGGTCCCAGCAGCACACATACTTGTACTCCCAGCACTCAAGCAGGCTGAGGCAGAAGGGTCATAAGTTTGAGCCCAGCCTGGACCACTTAATGACTTAATGAGACCCTGTCCCAAAATAAAAAATAAGAAGACCTGGGGGTGTAGCTCCATGCAAAAGCCCTGGCTATAAGCCCCAGTAGTGAAGAAAAGAAAGAAAGGAAGGAGAGAGAGAGAGAGAGAGAGAGAGAGAGAGAGAGAGAGAGAGAGAGAGAGAGAGAGAGAGAGAGAGAGAGAGAGAGAGAGAGAGAGAGAGAGAGAGAGAGAGAGAGAGAGAGAGAGAAAGAGAGAAAGAGAGAAAGAGAGAAAGAGAGAAAGAGAGAAAGAGAGAAAGAGAGAAAGAGAGAAAGAGAGAAAGAAAGAAAGAAAGAAAGAAAGAAAGAAAGAACATTAAGTGAGTGAAGAGAAGTTGAAATATTCAGATACCTAACATTGTATGATTGACTAGAGGAAAGGATGAAAGAAAAGGGGTCAAGAACAGGGAGTACAGGAGAAGTGGCTCTGGTGGGGAAAGGCAGTGAGCTCGGCCTCAGACACCTTCAGTTTGAGGCGCCTAAGTAATATCCAAGTGATCATGGTCAGGAAGCAGAATTTAGAGCTCAGGAAAAGAATATGGGGAATAAATGAAGATTTTGGAGTGATTTTTTTTCTCGTGATAGATGCCTTAGATACCAAAACTCTGAATTTTACCCTTTGTTAGTCAAAAGTCAGTATGTACTTCAACATTTCTAGCTTGTTTCATAAGATAACTAAAAATCAAGAGCAGAAAGTAAAAGTTAAAGTCCTGGGCAAGCCTGTGATTGTCTAGTGAACATGCACAGAGGCAGAAAACAAGAGGATGAAACCAAAAGCCTGAACAACATCACTGTTTAACACAATAAACAAGGAAGAGAAATCTATATAAAAAGAAACAAGAGAAGTGGACAGTTTTCAGAGGTAAACTAGATTATGACTTTTACTGAGAACTTAGTAAGGAGACGTTTTGAAGAAGAAAGGTATTGTAACAAAGCCTGATGGTCAGGAGATCAAGCAAAATAATCGCTAAAAAGTTTCCAATGAACAAAATAACCAGAATGCATTTGATTGGCTTTGATGTGAGTATGGGAATAGTTTCAGTCAAAGAGTAAAGATAGAGAACTGATTGCAGTTGGCCGCGGTAAGAAAAGACTATGAAGAATTGAAAATAATGAGTAAAGACATTGTTTTATCCATGAAAAGAAAGGGACAGGGTAGTTAGAGGAGACTATAGTTTGAAATTAGAATAGTGGATGATAGATGTTAGGTAAATAGAGGATAACTGATATAGATAGATAGATAGATAGATAGATAGATACATACATACATACATACATGCATACATGTATACATACATACTACATACATGTATACATACATGCATAGATACATAGATAGTAGAGTCCTGCTTACTCACAAATAGAAACGGAAAACAGCCAGGAGATCACCTAGGTGGGAAGCAGACCACAAAAGGCCATGTGCTTTGGTTTTAGTGTCATGGTCTAAGCACAACTCACATTAGTGTTCTGAATCAAGAGCGGCAGGATCAAATGAAAGGATACTTGAAGTCATGGGAGAAATAAAGAAGACTACCAAAGAGACAACACTTGACTTGTCACTAGAAGAAAAAGCCAAGCCACCAATGCAGGCTGGGCATTACAGACAGAGTAGGTGCCATTCCACTGAGAGTTCTGTGCTCCTGGAGCATAATGTTAAAGGTGGGTGGAACGGCAGGATAGGCGTTTAAAAAGTTGGACTGGCACCAGACCATTAAAGGCTCTGATGTCATGTGCAAAATTCTTTGGAATATTTCTCATATGCTTTTGCCAGTCAATAAAAAAACCATAAGCAAGAGGGAAGCGGTAAGATTTTCATGTCAGGAAAATAAAGGTACCAACAGCACGCAGAAATATTAGGAAGCTAGTAGACCAATTCACACAGGTGGAAATAAAGATACATATAGAAATGTAAGGGTAGGCTTAAGAAAATTGGGAGAATGGAGATAGTGATTGGTTGGATTTCTGAGGAAAATGGACAGATTTTAGGGGGCAGAAGATACTAGGAAAACGAGTTTAGTTTGGATATGTTGAGTTTGTGTCTTGAATAAGACATCTTCTGAGATTAGGTAGGGTGTCAGAAAAAAGATATTGCCGAGAAATGGATGTCAGGGTGTCATGAATACTTAGAGGGTAGCTCAACCAAGCACATAATTAAAACCTTAGTGAAGAGTTCTCACAGTAGCCTGAGGAAAAAGTAAGAAAGATTGAAAGGAAATCTAGACTACTCTTCCTGTTCCATTTCCATGTCTATTGCAGCTCCTGCCTTTTCAACCTTCTATTTTTGGTTTATGTCTATAACGCAAGTGCAAATTATTATTCATCTATTTACTTCCACCACGAAAGCCTGTGTTGGCCCCAGACTCTCCATTCAGTCAAGTCACCTATGATTTGTTCTTATATGTATGTCTCTTTCCTAGTATTTATTTTTAAATTATTCAGATAATTAATTACTTTTTTTTTTTTTTTTTTTTTTTTTACTTCTTCATGATCTCCTTTGCTAACCAGTGAGTTTCAGGAAAATAGGGGCCTGGCTTTCCTACAACCAACACCTTGTGGCACAGTGTGCAATAAATATTTTTAATAAAATAAATAAAAATGACATGGAAACCAGGAAGTAAATTGCTTTCAAGGAGTCACAAGTAGGGAAGCTCCAAAAGCTATGGAGAAGCTAAGTAGGATTTTGAACCAATTATTAGTAACCTTGACCTTAGGCAGACTCTGGTGAGAAACTTTCATCCAGATTTTGAAGCAGAGCGTGAAAGGACAGTAAGGAGGTCAGGTGTGGATGAACTACTTGTAGAAAGGAAATAGGTTCATTGTTTGAGAAACAGCAAAGACCATTTTTAAAATGGAGAATAACGGAGCATGCAGAGCAACGAACAGAGAGCATTTGTAAAAGAGCAGGATTAGTTAATCTAGTAAGGTTGTAAAAAAGCAAGACAGCACATATCCAAACTTCGCTTCTGAGGACCTCTCTTTGCAAGGATTTATGCATATGACCTTTTATGAGTAAAAATTCAACATCCCATAAACCTATTAGTTCTAGAAGAAGCAAGAAAAAGTGGATATAGATCCACTGGTAGGAATTCATCTTCCATGAGCAAATTAAAAATGATCCTATTCTTTCACTAATATTTGCATAGATAATGTTATATAGTCTTTCACGTGAAAGTATGTTAAATCACATTCTGTGGTGGGAAGCTATTTTCTACTCTTGCAAAAGAAAGAAATATTTCCTACTATCTTGTTTTGAAACCATCTATCATTGCTTTTATTGTTTTTCTCTAAGATAAATAAATAAATGAATGAATAAGTGAATAAATACAAAATAAAGAAAAGGTGCTCTTTCCCAAATTCCCACATCAGACCTTACTTGATTAGCTGTGTTTCCCTATCAAGACTCATTCTCCACTACTCGCTGTGGTGGTGAAGAGAGCTGAGGGCAACAAGAGAGAGCAAAGAGGCCGGACAGAAAAAATCTCTTTCTGGAACACAGTAAGTAAGATTTCAATTCTGAAAACCTCAACATGCAGGATTTGTATGTATTTTCCTCCAAGAGTAAAAGTCAAAGTTGTTTGCAAGATTAAGAACAGGGCTATACTTGGAAGAAGGCAAGCTAGGCATAGACACAGGCATGCTTAATTACACCACGCCCTGGAGAGCTGACTCCCATGTGTGCCTTCATCAAACAAAGCTAGATCAAAAGGAATACATTATCCATTCATCTGTCTTAAAATAATTAAGCCGATTGTACAATGGGGATAAAAGATAGAACATCAGACGGGGTGGAGTATAATGGCTGATGGCATGGATGAGATGAACAGGAAAAGAAAAAGGAGCCAAAGATAGTTTTCACATGATTACAATTATAACTTATTCTCGATTCTTCTACTAGAACTGTCCATGAGCTAAGGCACTTTAGTTTTAGTCCTGAAGATAGCGGTAGAAACTAGCATATGTCACATCAAACAGGAAAGGCCAAGTTCATTCAAACATACTTGATTTTCTACAAATACAAAAGCACACCTGGACACAAGATTGAGGAGCACACTGGCGTTCTGACAACTTGAGAGAACTGTAAAATTCCCCCTCTTGTTTCTCATCTCTCTGCTCATTCTACAACAGGTCATCCTGGGGCAAGGTAGGCATTTCCAAGGACACACTCAAGGGTCTTGGTGTCCACGTCCTACCCATGTGGCTGTGTCTTGCACGAACAGCAGCACTTTCCCTCCAGCCCAAAGTATTTCTCACTGTCATAGGAGAAAGCACTTCATTGGATGTTGTTCGCGCCAGTCTATGGAGGCACATTTGGAAATAAACTTACACACTAGAGGTAAAGGAAATGGTGAAAGAATGACAACAGGACACTTGATGTCTTATCATAACATTTAGCTTATTATTTGGCTTTGTTTTGTTTTGAGCTAAAAAAAAGCAAACAGTTCGGTCTACTGAACTGCGACTTTAATGTTTTCGTACTTCTAAATTAGCTTTGTGCCAATTAATATTTATACATTGTTCCTTATTAGACTGGACATGCAGCTTTTTCTAGAATGAAGGGTAATCATGTTTTTCTTGGGAGGGGTTGTTTTGTTTTCCTTTTGTTCTTGTTTTGAGACTGGGTCTTGCTATGTAGTTCAGGCTGGACTTCAGCTCACTATGTGGCTCAGGCTGGCCTTGAACTCATGGCAATCCTCCTGCCCCAACCTCCTGAGTGATAATTACAGGCATGCACCACCACACCCAGCTAGAGTTAGATTTTTGTTGTGCAGTGGACATTGTGAAAAAGTGACATGGTGATCAGATTCAGCATGTAATGTTGAGCTAAGAGACACTCCCTGAAATATTGGGGGAAAGAGGAGATGAAGGAGGGTGAAGACCCAGGCATGAATGCTAGAGTATTGGCTTGACTGCCGGTTGGCAATGGAGCCATGAACTGAAGTAGGGGATGAGAAATGAGAGGGTTTTGAAGTGGAATCAAAAGGAATATTTTGCATATGATGATTCTGAGATACTTATTGACATCCAAGAAGAGATACTAGCATTGGTATGTAAATCTATGAGCCATAAGCCTTTAGATAATATTTAAATCAGTGGGATGAAATACACAACTTTTTAAAAAGTGCCTGTCTCAAAATATGATGTGTAAATTAAAATGATTTTGTAGATACTCAGAACCATCATAATTCCCTTCTCATGTCTCCATCCTTTGGTACTAAGTGAATCAGTTCACTCTAGTCCATTTCCACGGCTACTGTGCTGCTTCATGTTACCTTACTCTCTCTCAGCTGGACGAGTGAAATGAATTCTTGAATGACCTCCCCATTTCCCCTGTTGTCTTTATAATTCACTGTCTACATAACAGTCAAAATCATCTTTTCAAACTGCACATGAAGTCTTTCCAAAATGCAGATTGCTCCTCTACTGAGGCTTCTGCAGTGGTTTCCCACTGAATGTAGAATAAAACCTTCCCTCGTACTACGCCCTTCTGCTCACCCCCACTACAAGCAACTTCAGCTCGCGTCTTTCTGTCCCCGCTCATCACACATTAAGGTCCCTTTTCTGACCTCCCAACACACCCATCTCATTTCCACACACAACCTCCCTACTCGTAGCATTGGCTTCTGACTTCGTGCAATCACCTGTGCCTCAGCTGAAACGTCAGTTCCTCAAAGATCCTTTCTGAAATAATCTCTAGATTGTTCCTCATACCATACCACTTATTAGGTCACTTTGTATTAAATGAGTTTCAGCATTTGTCACACTCTAATGTTATCTGTTTTCTTTCCTTGTTGATTATTTGTATGGTACCCAGCCTGCACATTAGGAAAGTTCATGAGCTTTGAGACTAAGTTCTTGTTCACAACCCTTCAAACATATATCAATATCTAACACAAAGGTGGTATTCTAGTGTTTCATTCAATGAATGTTATTGAATGAAAAATACATAAATGTTAAGAAAAAAATGTCTGCCCTCCACACTAACATACTGAACACAGAGGACAGTTCGAATGATGTTCAATCCACTGACTTCGCCAGATGTAGTTAATCATTCCTGGATCAAATAAATGTTGACGATCTACAAGCTTAGGCCACATTATTTTAATTCAACATACACCATATCATTTACTTCTGCCCACATGCTTTCTGAACACTCCAGTAACATCTATTAAATCATCTCATGTGGTGCTCTCAATTTTATTTTTATTACTTGATACATAAGAAATTTGCTTCTGAATACATTTTTGGTCATACTGAGGGCATTATACATTTCACAACCTTTTATCAGTTTTTTAAAAATTACCTTATATGAGAGAATTTTCCTCTAAATTTCCTTCTTAAAAGAAATATATTAAACTCTGTTGAGTAAAAGATGATTTTTTAAATTTCATGTTTCCTTCTTTGCTACCTTCCACGAAGCTCAGTGGATGTGTGGTTCATGTTTTACAAATATGAAAACTGCAGGCATTTCCATAAACTTCTCAGATTATTTAAACTTTGTTCTCCTGCTTGAACTCATGACCCTCTCATAGCTTTATAAAACTATACTATTTTAAATAAGACTGTACAATCCAATGTAATGAGATAGGATACAAATAGCATACAAACTGAGAGAAACAAGAAAATAAATGACTAGATTATGTAAAAGTATTCTCCACATCCTTCTATCATTTTTTCATTCATTAATAAAATGGTAACAATTGTCAGTGATGATTTGGAAGTCAGTTTGGTCTGAGTGGGGATAGGGACTGAAGATTTAAATAACATCGGAGAAGACCAAATTGAGGGTGCTATCTAGGAGTATGAAAAAAGATCTCAAGCTTATTCTGTCACAATCTCTCATTCTTTCCCTCAGCTTTCATGAGGATGAGACAGGGTAAAAGCAAAACCCAAGTAACATCATTATTATGGTATAAGTCACACGGTATCAGGTATCCAGTAGGACATGTTTCTTCACCAAGATGGAAGGTGACAGTGACAGGGTGACTATCACCTGGAGCCTGACTTCAGTGCCCAACTACAGAGAGCTAGGAAGCTTTTCCTGAGCTCTCTGCTAAATATGCTCTTCATACCTTTATGCCTACTATCATTTAGACTTCTCCAACAGGGATGAACTGCATGGTCATTCATAGATGAACGAATGAAACTTGAAAAACTAACATTAAGTGAAATAAGTCAGACACACAAGTTCACATATCACATGGTGTCTCTTATATAAGAAACACAAAGAACAAAGTAGAAGAGAAATAAATAGGAAATAGAAGTTCAAATACTTCCCCAAACTACAAATTTCATAGTTTTAAAAATATTTCATTGTATATGCACATATATTCAATATATATGCTAATTTGTTTCATTTGTATTACTAATTTATCTTAGTTGACAAGAAATATTTGTATTATGTTTTGTTTCTTTTTTGTAAGATTCTTTTATGTCTTGTACCAGTACTTTGAGAAACTACTTTGAGGATAATGATGCATAGTGTAATAATTATTGTTATTCTCTTATGAAATTTTGTTTTAGTTTTTCATAAAATAATTTTTTGAGGGAGACTGACCTGCGCTGACATCTGGGAGGCCGGAGTTTCATGGCCTTGCAACGCAGACCTTTCTCCTGAGATGGAGGCCGACTTGCGATGCCTCATGAGCAGCACAACTCTTCTCCTCTGGTAAGGCCTACGCCTGGTTTCTGCTCCACACCTTCGAGTTAGGAAGGAGCTTGGACTGGGAGGGCCCATCCCTGTTGGTGGCTGAGACCTGCAGAGTGGAATCAGCCTCACGCTCTGGGGTGATAGGGGTTGGGAGGAGAGCCCTGCTCCCCCTGACCAGCTACCTGAGGAACCCAAAGCAGAAGCTGCTGCCTAACCACCACAGGCTTCAAGGCTGAGGCCCACACACTTCCTGTCCACACACTGGACACCCTGGTACTCAGCACTCCCCCACTATCGCAGGTGTGATCTGAATTGTGCACCCTAGCAATTGCCTGAGTCCCTGGGCCCAGAGGTCCATGGTCTGTTACCACCCTGGGTTTAGTTTGACATCCAGGTAAACTAGGGTCCCTAGAGTCCTTTGTGAGCTGCCCGGGTAGGCAGTAGCTCAGCGCTAGTCATCTAACATTCAAAATGACAAGACAAAGGAGCAAAATGCAATGTTAGAACACAACTCCACCCAGAACAAGTACAGGACACAATGACATAGAAGAAGTAGGAAAACACATACCTAAATTCCTGAAATGATCACATCTGAAGTAAAGAAACAACTCCATCAGGCCATAGAAGAGATTAAATCTGAAATAATCTCTCAGGCAAAATATGAAATGAAAATAATAATGGAAGAAATGCTTTGCACATACAGAGAAGAAACAGATAAAAGACTAGAAGATTAAAGGCAACAAATGGAAACGTTACATGAGCAATTTAGGACTGAATTAGAACATATGAAACAGACTCAAAGAGATTTCCAGGAGATGAAAACTGCCATTGAAAGCTTGCAAAACCACTTGAATGAAACCGAAGATAGAATTTCAGATCTTAAAGACAGCACGACAGCTAACGATAGTGAAAGGAAGGATCTCTTAAAATCATCAAGGAACCAGGAAAAATCAATCCAACAGCCGCAAGACGAAGCAAAGAGAAATAATGTGCAAGTAATAGGAATCAGTGAAATAGCAGGAGGCAACACAAATGACATAAGAAGAGTATTTGGAGAAATAATAGCAGAAAATTTCCCAAGCACGGTGAAAGATACTGATGTGCAGGTAAATGAAGGATATAGAACTCCAATGAGTCACCACCCAAATAAAACTACCCCCAGACATATAATAGTGAGGATCCCAGATACGCAGCAAAAGAACACAATATTAAAAGCTATTAGAGAAAAGAAACAGATCACCTATAAAGGAAAGCCCATCAGAATCACAGCAGACTTCTCAACAGAAATCATGAAATCAAGAAGAGTTTGGAACAAGATATTACAGATTCTGAGACAAAACAACTTCCAACCCAGAATAATGTATCCTGCAAAACTATCCTTCAAATTCAATGGAGAAATAAAATATTTCCATGACAAAGAAAAACTGAAGAACTTCATGAGTGCCAAACCAACATTACAAAAAGTACTGAAAGATATTGTAGACAGAGAAAAAAGTGACCACAATTTCAAGAACAACAATAGAAAGGAACCCTTAAGCAGAACAAGCAATTAAACAGCAAAAGTAGGGAAGCAACAGCAAGCAAACAGCATGACAAGAGCAAGCCAACGTATAATAGTTACAACCATCAATGTAAATGGCCTCAATTCACCAGTCAAAAGAAACACACTGGCAGAGTGGATTAAGAGACAGAATCCCACAATATGCTGTATACCGGAAACACACTGTACTCAAAAGGAAATCCATAGACTGAAAGTTAAAGGCTGGTAAACAATCCTCCATGCAACAGGTTCCCAGAAAAAAGCAGGGGTAGCTGTTATGTTTGCAGACAATGTAAACATCAAACTGATAACAACCAAAAAAGACAAAGAAGGCCACTATATACTAGTGAGGGGACAGCTGCAAGAGGAAGAGATAACAGTCCAAACGTGTGCACCAAATACTGGAGCACCAAAGTATGTAAGGCAAATATTAATGGACATAAAAAACCAAATAAACAATAACACTATTGTAATAGGGGACCTAAACATCCCTTTGACACAAGGAGACAGGTCAACTGGACTAAAACTCAGCAAAGATATAACAGACCTGAACCAAATGTGCAAACAAATGGACTTAGTAGATGTTTACAGAGTGTTCCACCCCACAACACCAGAATACACATTTTTCTCAGCTGCACATGGACTTTCTCTAAAATAGACCACATTCTAGCCCATAGAGCATACCTACTTAAATGCAAAAGGATTGAAATTATCCCATGCATATTATCTGACCACAGCACAATGAAATTGGAAATTAATAACCAAGAGAATTCCAAAAACTCCATAAACACTTGGAAATTAGACAACACCCTCCTGAATAACCAGTGGGTCACAGAAGAAATTAAAAAATACGTACAAATAAACAAAAATACAAATACAACTTATAGGAATCTGTGGGATGCAATGAAAGCAGTCCTCAGAGGGAAATTTATAGTGATGAGCTCATACATAAAGAAAACAGAAAGGGAAGAAATAAATAGTCTAATGCTGCACTTCAAACTTTTAGAAAAAGAAGAACAAGTCAAGCCCAAAGCCCAAAGAAGGGAGGAGATTATAAAACTCAGGGCAGAAATTAATGCAATTGAGATGAAGAAAACTCTACAAAAAATAAGTGAATCAAAGAGTTGGTTCTTTGAAAGAATAAATAAAATTGATAAACCTCTAGCCAACCTTATCAAAACCAGAAAGGAAAGAACTCAAATTCATGCAATAAGGAATGAAAAGGATGAAATCACTATAAATCCTACAGAAATTCAAAAGATCATTAATACCTACTTTGAGAATCTTTACTCCAATAGGATAGAAAACTCAGAAGAAATGGACAGATTCCTAGACAGGTACAAATTACCAAAGTTGAATCAGGAAGCTATAAAAACCTTGAACAACCCAATATCAATTAATGAGACTAAAAATGTCATTAAAAACTTACCAATAAAGAAAAGCCCAGGCCCTGATGGATTCACAGCAGAATTTTATAAAACATTCAGAGAAGATTTAATGCCAATACTCCTCAAATTCTTTGATGAAATTGAAAAGGAAGCAATTCTCCCTAACTCATTTCTGGAGGCAAGTATTATACTGTTACCAAAACCAGAGAAGGACCCAACCAAGAAAGAGAACTATAGGCCAATCTCCTCAATGAACATAGATGCAAAGAAACTCAATAAAATACTAGCAAATAGAATGCAGCAAATCATAAGGAAAATTATACACCATGACCAGGTTGGGTTTATTCCAGGAATGCAGGGATGGTTCAATATTCGCAAATCAATTGATGTAATACACCATATCAACAGAGCCAAAGACAAAAACCACATGATCATCTCAGTAGATGCAGAAGAAGCTTTCAATAAAGTCCAACATGCATTCATGTTAAAAACCCTAGAAAAAATAGGAATAGATGGTCTCTACCTCAATCTGATCAAAGCCATCTATGACAAACCAACAGCCAACATCATACTAAATGGACAAAACCTGAAAGCTGTCACTTTAAAGACAGGAACAAGACAAGAATGTCCACTGTCACCACTACTATTCAACATAGTTCTGGAAGCATTAGCCAGAGCAATTAGAAAAGAGAGAGAAATAAAAGGAATAAGGATAGGAAAGGAAGAAGTAAAACTATCGCTATTTACAGATGACATGATACTTTACATGGAAGACCCCCAAAACTACACAAGACTCTTTGAATTAATTGACAAATTCAGCAGAGTAGCTGGATACAAAGTCAACACCCAAAAATCATAGCATTCCTATACAAAAACAACAAACAGACTGAGAGAGAAAATAAGGAAACAATACCTTTTACAATAGCATCCAAGAAAGTGAAATATTTAGGAATCCATCTGACAAAAGAGGTAAAAGATCTATTCAATGAAAACTACAGTACTCCGAAAAAAGAGATTGAAGAGGATTTCAATAAATGGAAAAACATTCCCTGCTCATGGCTAGGAAGAACAAACATTGTTAAAATGGCCATACTACCAAAACTGTTGTACAGATTCAATGCAATTCCCATTAAACTACCATCAGCATACCTCACAGGTCTAGAGAAAACATTCCTCAAATTCATCTGGAACCTGAAGAGACCCAGAATAGCAAAAGCAATCCTGGGCAACAAGGACAAGTCAGGTGGAATCACAATCCCTGACCTGAAATTATACTACAAAGCTACTATAATAAAATCAACCTGATACTGGCTCAAAAACAAACCTGAGGATGAATGGAACAGACTGGAAGATGCAGCCACAACCACAAACCCACTCAGCTGCCTAATATTTGACAAAGGGGCCAAACAAGCTCACTGGAAGAAAGATAGCCTCTTTAATAAATGGTGCTGGAGAAATTGGCTTGCCTCTTGCCAAAGACTGAAAATAGACCCCAGTCTATCACCATGCACCAAACTCAAGTCAAAGTGGATCACAGATCTCAATATTAAAACAGAAACTCTAAATCTATTGGAAGAGAAAGTAGGTAAAAATCTTGAAGACATAGGAGTAGGCAGAGAGTTCATGAACAAAAATGAAACTGCAAGGGAAACAACTTCAAAGAATCAATAACTGGGACCTCATCTTACTGAAAAGTTTTTGCACATCTAAAGAAATCACCAGCAAAGTGAAAAGAAAAACCGCAAATTGGGAAAAAATCCTAGCTGGGTGTCCCTCAGACAAAGGTCTTCTATGTAGAACATACAAAGAATTAAAAAACCTGAACCTGTCCAAATTCAAAGACCCAACTCAGAAATGGGCATCTGAGCTGAATACACACTTCTGAAATAAAGAAATACTAATGGCAAATAAATATATGAGAAAATGTTCTACATCTTTAGTCATTCAAGAAATGCAAATAAAAACAACATTGAGATTTCATCTCAACCCAGTAAGATTGGCCAGCATCAAGAATCATCCAATTACAAATGCTGGTGAGACTGTGGAGAAATAGGAACTCTTCTGCACTGCTGGTGGGAATGCAGACTGGTGAAACCACTGTAGAGATCGGTTTGGAGATTCCTCAGCAAACTAGGTCTATAGGTCCCATTCAACCTAGCTATTCCTCTCCTGAGTATTTTCCCAAAGATCGGAAAACATCATATCATCGTGATATATGTGCACCCATGTTTATAGCAGCACAATTTGTAATAGCTAAATCATGGAAGAAACCCAAATGTCCATCCACAGAGGACTGGATAAAAAAACTGTGGCATTCTTACATAATGGAATATTATTCAGCTGTAAAGAAAGACAAACTTGAGGCTTTTATAGGCAAATGGTCACAATTAGACACCATAGTCATAAGTGAGGTAAATCAGATATGTATGTGCAAACAGCGTATTGTATCATTAGTGTAAGAACCTGAAGGTGGGAATGTAAATTTGGAGGTATGAAAGGAAAACTGCTCAAAAGTAAAGAGCAATCAGGATGAAAGGAAGGAGAAAAGGGAGAAAGAGATAGCTGTGTAGGTATGTATATATGTGCAGGATGGCTAACATGGTTGTACTATTGTCTCATGTCGCTTTAATGTGAGGAACAATCAATGATTAGTTTTTTAATCAATCTTGTATGTCTATTTGCATTATCATGAACATACACTTTGAAGTTATCAATGTGTAGTACAACAACCATTGTTAATCCCCCGCCACCTTATCTGTAATTCAGGTTTTGTACTTGTTCTTGTGCTACTTTGTGCCTGTTTGCTAATGTTTTTGTTCTTTTACTTTTAAAATAAAAATTTAATTTTTTGAAAATACTTGTTTTGAAAATTGTACGCTTAGCATTGCTCAGCCTCTTGCTTTTGTCAGTGACTCTCAAAACAATTTTACAGTTCTGATTCCACTTAAAAATTCACTCAAGCATGTATTTCTTTGAAATGTAATTTTAAATGAAATCTGTTCTATATAGGCTTATGAACTATCTTAACATCTTGAGAAATATCTGTATCAGTAAATAGCAGACTCAAATCTAGGTACAAAATGATATTAAATTATATCTGTGGATTTAGAGCAAGGTTTCCCAACCTTGGCACAATTGACATTTGGGGCAAGATAATTCCCTGTTTGGTGGCAAAATACTGTCTTATCCTTTACAGGATGTGCAGCAGCACCCCTGGCCTCTATTACCAAGGACAGAAGCAGCCCACATCACCAGTTTAACAACCAAGAAGTATTTACCAATGTCAGCAGACCTTACCGAATATCCCCTAAGGACAAAAGCACATCCAATTGAGAACTACCAGATAAGTCTAATTTCTTACATAAACTACTTCACATAACTATAGCTACTTTATTCATAAACTGCTAGTGGGAAGTTTAATAGGTACACCAAATTAAATAGGATTTACTGTTCATTACTTATATGTAATTATTTTCCTACATCACTTATTACCACAATGTGCTTTAAAAACACCATTCCAATATTTATAAGAAATACCATACGATATACCTCCTTTTCCACATCTTATAGTCGTATAACACACTAGTCTCACCTAGTGATCTTCTGCTAGCAACTTACAATCTCTAGTTTATAGTAAGTATAAAAAGAAATCAGTTATTTTCCTTTTCTCAGAGAGATTTTGGAAAAGATCACTTTCTATTTCTTCTCCAGACTTTGAATCATTAAGGCTCTCTTTGTATTTGACCTTTTATAAATAAGGCAAGTTTTCTATAAATTCTTTAATTATACATTGAGTTTTTAAGTTATTTCTTGAGCATTATTCATTTACTTCTAAAATTTTGTTTTTACAGTCAGACCTTACTTTTATCTTAGCAGCATACTCATTTATACTACTGTAAGCCTCTATAATAAATTGTTTTATGATTTTTTTATTTAAGGTTCCCACTAATTTTTTAAAAATCTGTGCTTTTTATTGAGAGGTCCTCAGACTCACAACATATGAATCTACTGCTCTAAGTCCTCTCCTTAGACTATCAGTGTATGACAAAGAACAAAAAACAAATAAGACATACTTGCTCCAGTGCACCTTTCCTTCCAGGGTCTGCATCTCACCGAGGATGGCAAGGAGAAGGGAGGATTTCCCACATCCTACCTGACCCACAATCATGGTTAGCTGACCTAGAGAAACAAGACAAAGGGTAACAAGAGGATGAGAAGGTATTTTCATAGTAAAATAAAATTAAAACACATTTAGAAAAGGCTAATGTTTCACAATCAGTGGCCTGGTTTGGTTTTTTTTCTAGCAGTAAAGCAAACTAAATAGCATCTTTCCTTGACACGTGCATCTTTTTGAAATAGGGGAGAAAAATCGAAATGTGTAGGTCGTGGTTTATTATTTTTAAAAGTAAGAACTAAAGAGAGTAATTAAACAATTTCATACATCATATAGATTAGTTTTAAATTTTTTATTCAATTCACTGAGGATAAGTCATCAAGACACCTTCCCTAATTTCTCACTTTAACTTGTATGTATAACAGAAAAATCTCACTATACAGTTTAGGCCAGGCTTGAACTCATTATGTAGCCCAGGATGGGCTCAGTCTCCTGAGTGCTGGGATTACAGGCATGCAGTTCCATGCCCAGCACTGGGTTTATTCCTAAGTAGTTTAATCTTTTAGATGTTATTATCAATGGTATTATTATCTTAATTTCACCTTTGGATACTTTGATGTTAGCACATAAATATTCAGAAATAGATGTATCCAAGGCAAGGAAAGACTTATACATGGAAAACTCTACAACACTGATGAAAGAAATGGAAGAAAATACAAATAAATATAAAGACATGTCATATTCACGGATTTGAAGAAATAATATTGTTAAAGTGTTCATATTTCCCAGAGAAATCTCCAAATTCAATGTAACCTCAATTAAACTTCAATGACATATATTACAGAAACTTAAAAGTTTTAAAAATTCAAATAGGATCAAAATAGATCCCAACTAGCCAAATCAGTCTTTAGGATGAGCAAATCTGGAGGCATCATACTTCTTGACTCCAAAATGTATTACAAAACTACAGTAATAAAAACACTGTGGTACTGCCTTAATGCACACATACCCCCCTCAATGGAACAGAATAGAGATCACAGAAATAAATCCAGATTTATACGGGTAACTGATAAGGTTGTCAGGATTACAGAGGATAGAAAACGTCTTCAATAAATGATGTTGGGCAAACTGAATATCTACATGCAAAGAAATGAATTTGAACTACTATGTTTTATCATACACAAAATAAACTCAAAATAGATCAAAGACTTTATGTTAGACTTGAAACTATAAAAATCTTCAAAGAAAGTATCGTGAAAAACCTCCTGATAGCAATTTTAGTAGTGATTTCTTGGATTTGTTATAAAAAGAACAGACAAAAAAGAAAAAAAAAAAAATTCCTGGCAAGTGCAAGGTCCCGAGTTCAATTCCCGGTACCAAAAAAAGTTAATCAAAAAAGCAAAAAAAAAAAAAAAGAAAGAGAGAGAGAGAAGTACAATCCCATGAAAATAGAAACCTTCTTACAGTACAGAAAATAACCAAGAAACCAAGATAATATTTGCAAACTACCTGATAAGACACTAGGATAAAAAAATATATAAGAATCTCCTATGGCCCAATAGCAAAACAAATCACAAGTAACCGAATAAAAAAATGCACAAAAAATTTAAAAAATAAAAATACACACAGTAGCCAAATAGGTATTTCTCCAAAGACATAGAAGTGGTCACCAGATGTATAAAAGGTGCTTAGCAAAGCTTTTTATCAGAAAAACACTGATCAAAGCCACAAGGGCAGATCGCCCTC
This sequence comes from Dinomys branickii, assembly GCA_004027595.1. NCBI lineage: Eukaryota > Metazoa > Chordata > Mammalia > Rodentia > Dinomyidae > Dinomys > Dinomys branickii. The sequence continues at coordinate 22,601 of PVLD010007039.1, forward strand.
ACAATTTTAGAGTAGCTATTATTAAAAAAACAAAAGATAGCAAGTGTTGGCAAGGATATGGGTAAACTGAAACCCTTACACATGATAGTGTATGGAAAATAGTATGTAGAATTGGATATATAGAAGTGTGTGGTCAGGGCTGGGGATATAGCTCAGTGGAATAAGCGCTTGCCTAGCAAGCGCAGAGTCCTGAGTTCAAACCCCAGTACTGCCAAAAAAAAAAAAAAGAATTGTGTGGTCAGTATTGAAAACAGTATGGAAGTTCTTCTAAATAATTAAAAATAGAACTACATGTGATCCAGAATCTCACCTCTGAATGTCCATAAAAAATAATTACAATGACAAGTTTAAGAATATAGCTGCGTGGTCACCGCAGTATTATTCATAGCATCCAAGATACAAAACAACTTTATCTATTCACCGCTGGATGAAGAAAGCATGGAGTACGGAATAATATGGAATATTATTCGGCTTTCACACAAGGAAAATCCTACCATTGTTAACAACATGGATGGAGTTAGCCATTGTGCCACGTGCAGTACACCAGCAATCGAAGAACGAGTACGACATGATTCCAACTACGTGTGATAGGGAGAGTAGTCAAATTCCTAATGTACAAAATAGAATACTGATTTCCACTGCAGACAGAATGGAAAAGTAGGGAATTGTTGCTCAATGACAGGGGAATTTCAGTTACGTAAGATGAAAAGTTTCGAGGCATCTAGTGTTCAACATAATACTTATCAGTACTGATATAGTTTAGTGGTCTTTAAAATGTTTTTACAGATCTCATGTTAAGTGCGCTTCTTAGGAAAAAAACCTCAGCAGAACACAAAGACATTTTCGGAAATTGCATATTTAGTTCCTTGGTTGCAATGAGAGTATCATAAGCATATGTGTATGCTCATACTGTTAATGTAAATATTAAATGCATGTCGTTTTGTAGATCCATTATATCTCAATACAACTTAAAAATCAATCTGTAAAAATATCTATAGATGCAATTATTGCATAGCCAAGCCTTAAATACCTTGAGAAATTCATTAACTCTCCTCAGAGATAGCAACTAATTTCCTCATGTACTCTTCTTTCCCATTTTCTCTCACACAAAGTGAGAACTCAACTACTCCATTTTTACATGGGCCCAGATCAGCAAGAAAACATAACCTAAAAGTACAGACCCTGTTTTGAAGGGCAGGTCTTCCCATTTTCAGTCATTCTTAGATTGACACGTTTATTTATGAGCAACATAATACAAATACATAATAACCAACGTGTATGCCTTTAAAAGTCTTTCTCTTTTAGTTAAGCTGAAGTATCTTGTAAATCTGTGCTTGTTAAAATTGACAATTAGAAAAATGCTTAACAAGTACCTCTTACCTGTGGGAATTCGGATATCTATATTGGACAGTGTAGCTAAACCACTGCCCCATGAAAAGTATCCGTTTGTGACCTAAAACATAATAAAGAAATTAAACTATACATGGGGTACTAGAGAATAATCCCAAACAAAATAAATTTTTCTTTCTAAAGAGCTGAAACTTTTAATATAAAGTAGAATACAAAGTAACAAAATTCTAACTTTGAGTTAGAACTTCTAGTGGCAAATAAAAACCAAAAAGGAAGTAAAAGAAGAGTCTTTCTCTTAGTGATATTATGAAGAATGTTAAAAATCATAGCAATTTGCTTTGAAAATCTGGGATTACTGGACAATTTACATGTGTACATTTTAAAAATCAATCATCCCAAATATTTTCCACTGAAGTCCCTACACTGATTTTTTTTTTCACTAGTGGACAATGCCCAAAAATCCTAGTGATGCAAAATGAAGAACAGAAATAACCACAAATTATTGCAACAAATTGGTTTTGTTAACTGAGGAGGGTTCAGTAACAAATGAGTTTCCTAAATTGTGTAGATTTAGTGCTATTTATTAAAGTTAAAGGAAATGTCAGCGCTCGGCAGCAATCACAAAACCCTATATTCCTCCCCAGAGAGCTGTTTCTTTTAAGGGCTTCTAAGTGATCTTGGTAGTTTTACAGGTTCAAATACAGAAAATGAAGGGAGCTATGCCTGGGTCCAAGAATTAGGAGGATGAAGTAGTTGAGGTAGATGAGGGAAAGGACAGTGCGTGAAAAAGCTGGGCAAGCTGCAGCTGCGTGAAAAAGCTGGGCAAGCTGCAGCTACTCTTCCCTCCTAAGTCAGTATCTTATTTCAAAGCTACAGGGGAATTTCAGTGAGATGTCAACAAGTGAGATGTTTAAGAACATTATTATTTAGGAATGTCACAAAATGGACTTGTGTCATCTAAACTGCCACTACACACAGCCCTAGAAAGCTCTGGGTGAGCTAATTTAAAAGAGTGAAAACCTCTGCTTGAAAAGGCTACAATGGGTTTTTCCCTGTAGGTTTTCTCCAGCTTGTGAAGTGTGAGGCATAGCATCTAATATCCATCACACAGTTATGTGTGAAATTAGTCAAGGAGGGAGGGTGACATGAAAAGGCAAAACTGTTGATCACTTTACAGCTACTGACTAAACACCTTCACCAAGTGAAACACTGTATTTGGACTAGTGTACACTGCCAAGAAGTTTTTATGCACCATCTCTAATACCTGGAGCTTGAAGTCAGTCAAAAAAATAAACCACATTAAAAAATGTGCTGCATAGTTTTGTGACAAACGGCAGCTATAAGGCCCTTAAGATTACATTGCTTAAGCCAGGTGTAATGCTGTATGTGTGTAATCCCAGAACTTTGGGAGGCTGAGGCAGGAGTATTACAAGTTTAAGCTCAACCTGAGGAAAAGTAGCAGCTTAACAAGAATCTGTCTCAAAGTGAAAAATAGAAAAGCACTGGGGATGTAGCTCAGGCCAAATGTCCGGCTGTCTCAGAACTTGTCCTGTCACTAAGTGGCACATGACTGCTAAGTAAAAGACAGCGTGAGCCAAGTTCCAGCAGAGTTCAGGAAAAAAAATATCTGAGATGAGTCAAAATCTTTTTGGAAGAAGAGGCCCTTTAGCTAGTTTGGAAAACATATTGAATGTCAACAAGTGCCTTTCCCGGTAAAGAACTACAGTGAGAATAGGTTCAAGGTCAGAAATCTATGGAATGTGTTGTGGGAAATGAGAAACAGAGATGGCTGGGGCAGAAGTTGAAGATCCAATGGCTAAATGACAATGACACTCAACAAAAGTACACAGCTTCGGAGGTGGAGGATCCCCTCTTCTCTCAGAGGAGGCGAGGAGACTAAGAGAAGAGTGAAACTGTTGGGCTTGGAAGAGAGCTGGCCGGAAGCCAAGCAAGGCCCTACAGGACTCTGCTAATGTCTTTGGTGAATTGCGAGCTAAAGACAGCTGCAGAAAGAGGCAGCGAAGAAAGAGATATCAGGAGGTGGGAGGACTGTGGTGACAGCTGAGTAGCTACTGTGGGCTTTGAGGGTCACGCTGATAAGAGGCCTGTGAAAGGACTGCTAAGAACTCCAAAGGGTCACTGAAGGCCGAGACATTCCATGTGTGGCTGTGATTTGTGTCATTTTTTTCCATATTAGTGTCCTAGGTATAGGTGTGTGGAAGGCATGAGATTCATTTGCTACAGAAAGGCACTAAAGAACCAGGAAAGAGAAAAGGAGTTGAAGCTATCAGAGGTTTCAATGAGGTTGTAAAACAATAGCCAGGAAGGTGAGTGCTCCAGAAAGTTTGAGGATTGTGATTCTGCCGGTGACGGGTTAGCATCAGTCTGAGAGGGGCACAGTTCCCAGTGGTGACCAAGCGTGAACACCCAAGAGGTTGAGCAAGTATAGCAAGACCAGATCAATTAGTTCTGGGCTGGAAGGTAAGATAGACTGCACTTGGCAATTCAGATCACGCCCATGGGTGTCACACGCACAGGCAGAAGGACTGACTAGCAAACAGGTGCAAACTCCTAGCTTCATGGGTCCTCTGCTCATGGATATGAGGTATAGAAAGGCCACAGCCTCACCAGAGTATGCATGCAAGAGATACTATCTGAAAGCTGCAGGAAAGGACTAGAAGGATACAGTGTCACCACATGACCTGGTGCTAGACAGAAACGAAAGAGGGAAAAATGTCCACTCAAACAACATGAACATCCATTCTACATAACATCTCCTCCTACAATTTACCTTCAATTCCCTCCTGTCTTATACAAAATGCAATCATTTTTCCACCAGAAGGGTTACAATCCTGGCCTTCATAACTACCTTTTTGATGGTGGGCAATCAGCTAATGTGTAAATAAACCTTTGTACAGGTTCATATAATGATAGGCGTAATGATCACCATCATACCGGTGATAGAGCGGAGACAGAGGCAAGTTGAGAGCTCAGTCCCAGCTCTTAGAAGGAGGGGGAAGACAGAAGATGGGAACGGGACCTAACGGGCACTCAGATATGTTATGTCCATGGACCAACTCCCCACAATGAATGCGATCATTCTGTACTGCAAACATGTACTAATAAAAATGTTAACAACCCTCAGCCCCAGACTATTTGGACCATCCACAGTGATGCGTATTACACAACTCAGTGGTGCAGCCAGAAGGAATAAACCAGCATGAAAACATTTAATAAAATCGAAACCTTACAAGGACATGAGCCTGTTTAAGGACCTATGTGAAGCATGGAAGAGCCAGTGCCACAGTGGCTGGGTGGGCAGGAGGGGCAGGGTGGCAAAGATATAAGCGGAGATCAGGGATGCAGGGGAAAGCAATAGCGGCAGAGGTATAAACTGGCTCAATCGCTTTGGCAAATAGCTTTCCATTATCCAGGAAAGCTGGGGCTGCCTGTAGCATACAACTCAGTAACTATTCAAAATGGCTATCAATTGAAAAATACCCCAAAGCCATGAAGAGTAGAATAAATGAATAAATTCTGGTATCTTTATGAAATGGAACGCTATGCAGAGATGAGAATCAATGAATTACAGGCTTATAGAGCAACACAGATGAATTATACATGTGTAATAACTGCCCCCCCAAAAGCAAAATATGCAATGCATACTTATTCAAACTTTACAAAACAACAAAAAGTATTATTTTGGGGGGGAGGGAGGAGGCATGCATAACAAGGATAACCAAGAAAATATAAAAGTCATGGTGGCTATAACATGTCCAGAGAGAGACATGAGAAACTATGTTCAGGGCATTTCTGAGGAAACTGGTAAGGTATTTTTAGTTTTCTGTAAAATTTGAATAGGTGTACTTTTCACCAGTATGCTGCATTTCAATATCAAATATGTTTTAAAAAGGTAAGTTATTACTACCTTAAGGGTTTTCAGCATAAATAAAAAATTCAGGGCTGTAGGGGAACCCGAAATGGTGTTGGCTATTCAGAGGTATAGTAATTTCTGGGGCATGGATAAACAGGTCTTTACCTTCAGATCTCTTTTTGTTTTTTGGTGTGTAAAAGGGTCAATTTTGGAAAAATTAAAAACCACACCAGCCTCTTTTTTTGCCTTCAAAACAAAACAGAAAGACAGGAGGAAAACCATGTTTTTAGATTCATATTGTATTAAGCTGAAAATTATCAATAACAAAAAAAAAAATCTAGGTCTTTTTTACAGTCCCTACTACTTAGTTATCATCTGGGTGTGTTTTGGGGACAAGAGTATCATGGCTTCTTTCAGGAATCTCATTCCTTGATGAAGATAAAAATATGTAATATGTCAGTCACTGTTAATCCCTGTCATTTTGTTCTGAAACCCTGTATCTTTCTTATTGTTTTTGCTTTGTTTTGTTTTTAATCTGTGTTGCTGGCATTTTACTATTGTTCTTTTTTAAATTCTCTTTTTAAAAAAAAGAATCTCATTTCTTATCTTTTTATAGCCCTGCAGCTCACACCCTGCCTGAACACTATAACTGCCTTAGAAACAACCACAACTCAATTTTTAGATGGTGCCCAGGTCTCAAAACTACATTTTAAAAGCTTTCTAGGCAATGCTAATGTACAGCTGAGGTTGAGAGTCACATGAACTCTCTGTAAAATTTGCATGTGAGGTATTTTATCCTCAAAACAGCCATCTTTAAATGGCATGCTGGGCACATGAGGGCTCAGAAAGACACAGCAATTTTCCCAAAGCCATACATCAGTGTCATGGCACTGGCTCTTTCCATTAACACGTTGGCTGCAACTGCAACACAGCTTGTGTAGGATGAGTATTGTGTCAGGTATCAAGGAAAAACAGAAGAATTAACCCAAGCTCTTGGCTTGGTTACACACTCACTGAGCCTGCCTCACTTCAGCCTGGGTACTGCAGGCAACCTGGATAATCTGGAGTGTCCAGTGAGGGTGAAGAGGGGTCTATAGGTATAGATTTGTAGGACCATAGTGTCTCTGATATCCAGAAGCCCTTGATTACTGAAGGGTTCTGTTCCACTGCCTGCACATTACCGGCCCCTCCCTGTAATGTGTCCCAACCATCAGTCGCCAGCCTATATCCCTGTGGTTGCTTGTTCTACCCGAGTCTTCCTGAAGCACAAAAGTCTGGGGAGAACACAAAAGGTCACATGTGAAATAGGATCAAGGCAGTGTGGAGTACTAGGAAGCTGCATGAACACATACAACATCAGCCTCAGCCTTTCCTGCATGTAAATAATTACTACCTACCTCCCCTCCTTAAAAATTGGATCTGTGATAGTGGTATTCTCTATAAAGCAACTTATGCAAGAGTAATAAGAGGAAAAAGCTTAGATACTAGCTTCTAAAAGAGACCTAAAAGGCTTTCTCTCTGATTAGAAGAATGTACTGGTGGCAGAAAGGTGAGGAAGAACTAGGAATGAGGAGTTCATCAGAACATTTTTAAAATACTATCAAGATGATGGCCACTGTAAAGAAACGGTAAAGGCACAATTTAGGAAACTTGCAGAGTGTGATTGTTAATCTTGACTGTCAATTTAATTGGTTTAACATATGCCTAGGAAGTTAGTAAGGCATACTTTTGGGGGCATCATGGTGAGTCATGGGGCATGACCTCGGGTGCTGTATGGGGTTCCTGGTGCTTCTTTCTGACACACTTCCCCTGTGCTTGACTTTCCAGAGCCATGAAGTGAGCATCTTTGCTCTATTGCACCTTTTTGTCATGGTGCTTTTGCTTTGGAGAGAGTGTACCATGGACAGAACCCCCTGTAACCATGAAGTAAACCTCTCCTCCTTTAATTTGTGGGCATTATGTACTTTTTCCTAGCAACAAGATAACAAACTAATACAAAGAGTAATACGTTTCCATTCACATAAGAAGATAGGAAATAAAATAACCTTTATCGCAATATCTTCTGTCTCTGTGGGACGAAGACGTCGTGTGGATTGCTCATAGCTGTCCAGGTGGTATCTTCCAGGCTGTTTCCTGTTTATAGTTTTTGGCTGCAGCATTACAAATGGAAAACAACACAACTTGAAGCTTTATGACAAAAAAATCTTGAGGTTTTACTGAACATTAACTCACACTGCTACTTCACTTAAATTCCAAAGTGAATGTCATATTTCAATATTTTCAATGGCTTTTCCCCAAAAGTAAATAATGAAAAAATCCTGAGCTCTGATTTTGAACCTAATTTACCAGTCTCTTATGAAAAATGAAAACATGAATACTTAATACTTGCACATGATGGAGGTTCAGGCACTGCATTCCAAACTAGGTATTATATATTTTTCTCCAGTTATGTGGATGAATGTATCTAGGGAATATAAAACGCTGTGTCCTAGCAAAAGGTGATCAGATGAACTCAGGTTAAATTAATTCCATTTGTCAGGTCCATCAGGCTTATATACATTCCAGCAGTACATTATGGATCATGACAATTTTGAATCTGCTGCACTCATATAAATCAGATTGAGCTATGGAACCCCCAAAGATCTACTGTGGACTGATGAAAGGAAAGGGCTTGGATTTCTGTACAAAGATGCATAGTGTTTCATAAGGAGATCCACAAATATTATAGGATGATCTAAACTATTACAAATGTTGAAATGTTATTCTTAATTAGCAAACTAACACATCTATTAGAGGGACGAAGCCAGCTGTGATGAGACAGTCTTTCTATATTTTAGTAAAATTAGGTCACAAATAGAAAACTCTCATTCTCTAAGCTTGAGTTTAATTTCCTATATATATAAAAGAAAAATTTCCACAGATAAAATAGAAAATTTAGTCCTGCAAATTTCCAATTTGGAGGAATTGGTAAGTTCAAAATTTTTTCCAGGAACCTAGCAAGTAAATATTTCAATGTAAATAGTTATCTGCCTTATTGAAATATCTTATAGAGGTTATTAAGGCTAAATTATAATACCTTAATTCTGTAAAGTTACCTAGAAAAGCAAAGGACTCTAGAATTGTGAAACTTTGAAAAAAATTTCTGGCTAAGAATTGCAAGTTTAGCTTTTCGAAAAATCCAGAGTTCTACTATGGGAATTAGGAATGTCCTCAAATAATCACTAATTTAGTCCAAACAAGATATTGCTTTTCCAATTTCCATCAGTTATTGTCCCAGCAGAACAGCTATTCTAGGCTTCATGCAAATAAATAAAACAGATTAAAAAGCCACTAAGAAAATCAAAAGCACTATCAGTAACTATGTTACACAGAATCTACTAAAAACATTTTTACTGAGAAAAGAGAATGATGATGTCAGCACGTGCTCGCACGTGTGTATGTGAATGTATGTGTGTGTGTGTGTCTGTTCAAAATTTTATTTTAGGTTTGCTTTTTATTCCCATAGGCCTGACAGCCCCAGAAGTGTACTGCATGAAATGTTACAGAAAGCTACTATTATTTAGGATGAGTATATTTAAGGATATTCTTTGCCATATTTTCCACCCCAAACAAGCCTACACCTATAAAATACCCCGTCTTCTTAGAGCCTTTAATTCTATAATAGTATTGCCCCCAGAGGTTGGAATAGAATGACTTCATGCTCATCACAAAATTGAGGAGAGGGTGGGGAGAGGAGCTGTGTTGACAGAGATTTGAGCTGGAGCTCCACAGATGTAATCTGAAGAGGTTTTGGCTCTTGAATATCACGAATTCTCCATGGACATTCTACAGCCAAAACCACTTAACTCTGAGCTTTTATAGAATACATAGCATCTTAAGCGCTCTCAAGAAGGACTTTCCATTAGTATTATTTTCAAACACACGGCTTTTTTCACTCCATGTTTAAAAAGCTTGCCGTTTGTGGTTTGGCCCACTGGCAGTGATGAATGACCCCGAAAGACATCAGAAGTCCAGTCTGTTTTCAATAACCCTGAAGATATTGGATGCATCTGAAGGGGATTCTTTTTCCTTTCAGAAATCTTTTCTTGGTTCAATATTTCTTCTATCCCTCATCTCCGGCAAAAAGTTGTAAAAGTTGTTCAGATTTCTCTAACTCCATGGACTCGACCTCTGCGTCTTCTTGCTTGAGGTCGTCTCCCTGTGCTCCCCCTCACACCTCTGGAAGATGATCTGATGAGCTCTTTGGTAGACTAAGTGTGATGAGGGCAGTTCCAATCAAAGATGTGCCCTCCCCACTGCCTAAAAGGGTGGTGCCTTTTACGGTGTTCATTTCTGTATTATGTCTGTGCCCATGCAGTGCAAGCAAGCATTTGGAGACGTGAATAACCGCAGTGCAGACAAACACGGACGGTAACTCTTTCGCAGATGAAGCATAGCTGCTCAATAAAGCAATTTAAAAGAAAGTGTAAAAAAAAAACTCCAGAAAAGAAAAGAAAACAGTAAGTCTAAATATAGTCAAATGTTCCTCTAAACTATTTTTAGAAGTTTTAAGCATAATGTGAAGAAAAATTGAATATATATATATATATATATATATATGTTTATATATTGACTTCCTCATCAAAGCTGTCCAAGTTCTACTCAACTGCAGTCAGAAGACAGCACGTGCATATTTGTTGGGTCACACACAGGGTAAATATGCTCATATTTGTCCAACACTTACATGAATAACTAATAATAACCTCTTGGATTCACTTTGCACTAACATATTTCTACTTTATTGTTATGAAATATATATGACTTTGAAAAAATTCCTTCAGATATACCCTTTCAAAAAGTGGTGTCTTTTGCCCTACTGATTTAAATATTACCTAAAGGCTCATGGCTCATAGATTTACATTCCAATGCTAGTATCTCTTCTTGGATGTCAGTAAGTATCACAAAATCATCACATGCAAAATATATCTTTCGATTCCACTTCAACACCATCTCCTAATGTCTCATCCCCTACTTCAGTTCGTGGCTCTGTTGCCTGCCAGCAATCAAGCCAGTACTCTAGGATCCATGAGCCAGGAGAATCATTGTGAGTTTGAGACCAGCCTTGGTTACAAAGTGAGCTCAAGGTCAGCCTGCACTGCATAGAAAGACCCTGCCTCAAAAAGACAAAAAAAATTTCAGAATCTAACTGTCAGCATCATCACCTCACCCGATATTATCATGATAACTTCTTCAGTGACCTACCTGTCACACTCTTTGTCCCCCTTCACCTTTCTACACAGTAACCACCGTGACCTTTTTAAAAAGTTAACAAAATTATACTACTATTACACTTTCTTATGACTTCTTCTTCTTCTTCTTCTTCTTCTTCTTCTTCTTCTTCTTCTTCTTCTTCTTCGTCTTCGTCTTTTTGAGAGAAGTTCTCACTATGCTGTTCAGGCTGCCTTGAGCTCACTTTATAGCCCAGGCTGGTCTCAAACTTGCAACAATCCTCCTGCCTCAGCCTCCCAAGTGCTGGGATTACAGGCATGCACCACTACACCCAATCCTCCTATGACTTCTTCTACATTTATTTTGTGTCAAAAAATTTCAAACTCTTTCCCTGAGCTTCAAGGCCTTTGTCACCTCTTTCTTTTCTTTACCAGACTCCAGCAGTACTTCCCTTTTGGTCATTGAATAAACCCAATTAATTCCTACTTCAAGTTCTCTGCATTTGCCAGCCCCCCTCACAACCATGCTTTTTCCTGTTGACACTGTCCCTTGGCAGGACAGGTACCTGCTCTTCCTTCAGGTTTCTGCTCAAATGCTGGCTTTATAGAGGAGCCTGCTTGCAAAGATCACCCTATTGCAAGGGTCTCCTTCACGCTTTAACATCCTCCTTACCTTTCTACACAGTGAAATTACCTTATTCTTTGTGTATCACTTGACTCTTGGCTCAAGAAAGTAATCTACGCTAGGAAAGACTTCATGTGCCTTGTTCATAGCTCTGTGCCTAAGACTTGGCACAAAATACATGGTAACCAGTAAACCTGGAACATTATATATATATTCAACATGATACATATAATCACTATTTATTTTATATTGTATATATACATATATATATTCAACATCATATTGATTCTTTTAAGACTTCATGTGAATGCTGAGGAAATATTTGTGTTGAGGTGAATGAACTGACTGGTCTACAAGTTACAAGATTGGCTTTAATTCTGGTTTTGCCTCCCACCAACTTTACAACTTCATTCAGATTGCACAAGCAAACTCAACCTGTTCAGCTGGAAATGAAAACACAGCATTGCATTAAATGGGTCAAAATACATTATGCACCAAAAGATGTGCTTTAAACCAAAAAGTATAATATAGCTAAAAGATATAAGAATATGGTGCAGTTGTAGCAGGCTTAATGTATATTTATAAAAAGCTGGAGGTAAGTGAACTCTGAGTCACCTTTGAAATTAACATCTATTGTCCCACTTGGGGTAATTCTTTCATGATTCATAAGATTTACATGTTTGTTGGTTGGGCTTAGACTTTTCCAGGAGCAGATGGCAGTTTCTCCTGATAGAGATTAAAAGATAAAGCTTAGGATGTCTTCTGACTGTGACCATACTAATCATTCGTTCTGTCAAGACTGACTCTTGCTTACAGCCCTGATAGTAAGCAATGCACTTACAACTCCTGTGTGCTTCTTACAGGACTCAAAAGGCAGAGAGCCTTCACCAGTTCGCCAGCTGTCATCGCCTATCTCGTCACTCAAGAGAAACTCATTCAACTTCTGAACGCTGCAAAAGGCAGAGAAACAAACACACACTAAGGATCAGCCATGAGACTGGAACCAGCAAACATGCTGCCTATACAAGCCCATCTTGCCCCCACTCAGTGTCACGGTGAGCAGGCTGCTTCTGAGAGGTGCTGCTCCAAACCAGCCGGAAATCAGGTAGCTGTCAAACATCTCAAATTGCTCAGGACTCGGTGGTCCTTAGGATACAAGGATTTTAGTAGCAACATGAGAAAAATCTTAGGAAAACCAATACCACTGGTCATCCTAAACTCAGTGTAACTTCCTTTGCATTTTTCTTTTTTTTTTTTACAATTATATTCCTTTTAAAAGATGGCAGAGTTGGACAGGAACTTCAAAAAGGGTGGTTACAAATAATAATACTCATGAGAGGAATACTCTTATAATTTTTTCGGAGGGGAATTGAAATGTAGATAAGTAACTTTTACCACATCATCTATAGAACTGGAGTCCCTGACCACTGTACCGTTCTGCTCCAGCACTACACATTACACAGCCTTTCTGAACTAAGGTCTTGTTACTGAAAGTATTGGCAAAGGTCCAGCCCTAGGGGTACCTGGGAGCTGGGTAGAAAGACAGAAGCTCCGACCACATTAGGATTTATAAGTAAGAATATATATTTTAACAATAGGTAGAAGTGCTTCATGAACGTGTGACAGTCTCTAAGGTTCTGTTCCAGAAGAACGCTTTGTAAATGCTCTTTACTGTGATGTCCTTGAGCCAGGCCAAGACTCCATGACCCATTTCTCTCAGTCTTTCTTAAACAGTTATCATAGGATGAGGAGCAAAAATAATTTTAAAAAGATTGGCCCAGCACAGTGCCTGCCACGCAAGTGTGAGGTCCTGAGATCAATTCCCTATATCAAAAAAAAGATCAGTAATACGGTTGTCCTCCAATCAGTAAAATAATACATTAAAAACAATTCACTAAAGCTGCAAAGGAAAAGAAATTCTCCAGTACAGCATCAGTTATAGGGAAAGTCTGCCTCACATAGGAAACTAAAAAATAGACATCCACAGCAAAAGCTCTATTAATCAACTTTTTAAAATTTTCTTTGACCTTTAGTCCAGATCAGGGCCTTTAGGTAGGTCTCATAAGTTCGTTTTTGTAAAATGCTAATAAAATAAATTTAACTCAGTCTGTTGCTCACGATCTTTAAAAGCTTGGCCTCTGTGGGCGTCAGAAAACAAAGGTAGATCACACGCACAGGAGCAGTCTAACAATTAGCTTCCAAACTGCTCTTCCAGGAAACTAAAAGGACTTACAAAGGGCCTCTGTTAGCACAGTCTCACTATGAAGACTTCACAGACAGCAATGGAAGCACCTTATGAAACAGCATTTTATTTGCCTTAAAGAGCACATACTCCTTTTTTACTTTTGCAGACTGTACTGGTCCTTTTGCTCCTACATTGAGAAGCTGTGGTCTCAAGGAGCACAGCTTGGCCAATGAAAGGTCTTCCTTTTAACAACCTTACCCCGGGCCACGGCACACACAAGGGAGTACTGTGGCCCAGCACATCTGCCTTTGTAGCTTCAAGTCCAGCAGCAGCTGGCACACATTGCTCTGTGAGTGCTTGCCAGTGAATCAAAGAAATCAACTAATGATTCAGACATTGAAGAGGGTCATTTGATTCTCTGTTTCATTGTTCTAGTATACAAATCTTACTGAAGTTTTTATGGAATAAGTGAGAGCCACTCTTGCAGAACATCAGGAAGTGATATCTGTGAGCTTAACTGTGGGTAGAGAACCCTACCTCAAAGGGTAACATCCCTCTTGGAACTTCAGTTACAATGAATATGGAAGGACCTCCAAGTATCAGCCCTTTTGTAAACCTCTATTCTCCATTTCTTTGGACTCCAATTTTCTCTTTGCTTTATTAACCATTAGTTACTACTTTTTACACTACACTGTGAACTCATCAGGAGCAAAGACTTTCATTTCCAGAATCTAGCTCAATAGCGAAAGCATAGTAATTCCTCAAGAAATGTCGGATGACTGAGTAAGTGGGTCATACGAAGAGCATTTCCTGCTTATAGGAGAACCTCTTAGGCCTCACACAGAGATAAAACAATTATGGACAATGCATGAATCCTGACCAGGGGTGAAGCAATTTCAAGAACTTTGCCAGGAATATAATTTAAAAATTCAAGTATATTCATGGGACAGTCCCTTTTTAAAATAAAAAATGGAATTTTGGCCTTTCAGCGTCTTTTATCATTTAGATGATGATAGGTAGTCCGGTTGGTCTTGAATCCACTGTGTAGCCCAGGCTGCCCTTGAACTCATGGTCATCCTCCTGCCTCAGCCTCTCAAGTCCTGGGATTATAGGGGTGCAACACCATGCCTAGCCAGCCTGTTGTAGAGCTTTATAACAACATATTGGAGCTAGCTGTCTTTTCTGGTTTCTCCAACAAGACTGTGGGCTCTTTGTGTATTTTAGCCTTTTATCTTTGCCGTTACTAAGGCCTAGCAGTGTGTCTGAACCAATAATCAGTGAACGCAGAGTCACAGAAGATGCTCAGAAGAATGGGATGAAGATGAGTAAAAGGGTGGTACATTAGCAAAATAGATAATTGTAAAATACTTACACTATCAGGGAAACATTCTGGATCTTTTATGGATTTTCTTGTTTAATGTTTTCAACCACTAGTAGCAAGGGCTATTATTAGGTTCATTGGATAAAAGAGGGCATTGAGACCACACAAAACACACCTGAGACTGAACCATGATTACCTCATGGCTGAACCTTGTAAGCAGGTATATTTGACACTGGTCAGTTTTCTGTCCTGCCTCCACCACTTTTATAGTTCAGTATTGTACTAACTTCTCATTTGTTTAGATACTGACAAAAGTATTTAAGATTTTAGTTGTTTATGTGTGACACTTTTCGACTTATCAGATTTTACTTTGTGTGTTTAAATACAGCTTGAATACCTAAAACATGTGCTGTATTCATTGGGAATCACTGATTTTGTTGCTAGAGTTATATGTTTTTATGCTTTGGTTTGTTAAGATGTTTTCTTTTGACTTTTTGAGCCAAGGTCTCACAATTTAGCCCAGGCTGGGGAAAAAAAAAAAAATATATATATATATATATATATATATATATATATATATATATAAAATTTGGTTTATATATATTTGGGATTTTTTGTAAGAATTATGAACTAAAATACAGAGACCAGGCCAAAGGGTAAGCATGCTGTGTGATAAATTCCAGTAGCAATGTATCTGCTGAAGGTGAGTCAAACAGAAACTCCTTTAGGAGGTATGTGACAATAAGGACACAAGGTGTCCACAAGTCATCCCAACAAAACGAGGGATTTATTCTTTTCCTTTGGCAAATAACATCTTTGGACATAGATACTATATTATATACCAGATACCAGATGCGTACACTCAAATTATGTATAAGGAGCACAATATCTTCTCCTTCAGAAAAGTAAAACACATAAATTATTTCCTAATAAAGCAAAGTGGAGAAGTAAGACAAGTATCCTGGGGGGGGGAAACACTCTTATTTAAATATTTAAATTTTTAAACAATAGTGACTTTTCTTCTCTCTGTTTTGCAAGTATAGACTGTAAAGCTTTGTCACGGAATGGTTAGAATGCTCACATGGTACGGGGTGCCATGTGGTGTGAGGAGGCAAGGAGCGAGTATGACTCAAGTTTGGAGAAAATATGGCTCCGGTTCTTTGTGGCATTCACTGGAGATATACAGGGGCTATTTCATACACATATTTATTATTTGTATATATTTATATTTCTTTTTATATAATATCTTTTGCATATTTTATTATATTACACTTTTATGTGTTACATGTAATATATTATGAGAGATATTACATATATTATACACGACATATCATATATGACACATTGTACATATATACATCCATACATGTACATATGTCCCAACTAAGGAATGTCACAAAGACAACTTTAGCTAATGATCCAAACCTTTTCTAAAGAAAGCATAGGGTTTTCCTAGAGCAGAGAATTTCACATTTCTCTAGTGGGGAAATCTTCAAATTTCCTAGATGCATGTATGACGCACATTTAGGAATCTGCTTCAGCCCATTCTAACCCACCAAATTCCTGAATGCACTTAAGAATGCAGGGGAAAATGTATGACTTCCACAGTCCTCAAAGGGCGATCTCAAAGCCTCTGATGATAAACAAGCTATTCAACTCACGGTGGCCAACTGGCACCCGACACGGGTCATGGGTTCCCAGGCCCAGAGGAAAATGTCCAGCCCGGCAGGACTGGGAAAATGCTTACTTGGGTTCCCAGAACCGGCACCCAGTGGGAAAACTGACTGGCTTCCTCTGCTGACCAGCCATCTCTGTAGGCCCCGCAAATCAACTGCTGCAAACCATTTTAGAAAAGCAAGTTTTTATAAGCAGATTCTACTTGGCCTATGGCTTGGGAAAATTGGAACGGAGCCCTAAAAACAGACTGGTCTTTATCAAGCTGGTAAATGCCTTTTCCCTGAAATGTACAGAAGGGAGAGTGCTATGCAGAAGTACACAGGGGATTTTATCTACCTTCATCTATATTAGGGTTTACTACAGCAAAACCGGGTACTAAGGCTTTGGGGGAAGTCCCAACGTTGTTATCTTTTCCCAAACCCACTGAAAGTTCCTTTGATGTTCGGTAACCCCCTGATTTCAGAGGAATTACTTGTTAAAAGCTACCAACTGCTTTTTATCTCTACTTGCACTGCAAAATCACATTCCAGTTAATAGTGCAACCAAGAAAGGGAGAACTGTTAAATGGGGAAAATGAACATAAGGACCAAAATAGCAGACTGGGGCCATTTGTCACTTTTATTGTTTGAAGCATCGTCCCCTCCAAAGCACTGCCTAATTTGGAAGTGGTGCTGCACAGGGCAGTTCGTGATCCACACAAGTGCTTCAGAAGGCAGGACAATAAGCAAAGAAAAGGAGGGCAGATGAGGTCAGAGGGCCTGAGCTTTCAACCGAAGCAAGCTTCCGAACTGCTACTAATGGCCTAACTCAGAGAAGAGGATTGAAGTTATGTGATGACACCATCCCATCCTAGCAGAATTCATTCACAACAGGATAAGTTTAATGCATTTTAATTTTCTCTGGCATTAGGCCATTGGTAAGTCAGTGCCAAATGTGCTCTAAAACTGGAGATTCTGGTGCTTTGAGTGTTCAATACTAGTTGTTTCATTAATAGATAGATACTGGAAAAATTATGACACTTTAAGACATTACTGGAGAAGCTCTAGACTGCTGTCAGTGGCAACATCATACTTCATGTATTGAAGGCAGGAGTTTTCCAGTTTTCCTTTAGTGGTGCAACATTTGGGCACGTCTTTCAAGCGTCAAATAGAAACGATGATGACTGTTCAAGGAACGAACCGGGGTTGTCTAAGGTTTCGTGAAGTCCAGATAGCCAAAAGCAAAATACCACTTAAGACATCCTTGTTTTCAGTAAATTCTAAGACACAGGTAGATCGTGGTACACATAATATAGGAGATGTGGTTTGGTAACGTATTTATAGAGTACAAATGCAAGTGGTTGGGAAAGGACCGTTATCCCATCACATCCATTACATAGCTGTATGTTATGGGAAATTTTAAATGAAGCAAAGCCTACACTGATTGGAAACACTACAAAAGTATATTTAAATGAGCAAAATACTAGAACATTTTTGCAAGTCTCTCTATTTTCAGGGCACTGATTTTTAATATTATTTCTTTTCTCCAGGCTAGACTACATTTATAACAGAATTTTTGTGTTGATATAAAAATGCTCTGTCATGGGTGATGCACATCTAGACTGGCAAGGTTTTGGTGGAAAACATTATGTCCATATCATTGTCAAGCATGGTGGCGCACACCTGTAATCCCAGACTCAAGAGGCTGAATCGGGAGGATCTCTGTGAGTTCAAGGCCAGCCTTGGCTACATAGTAAGTTCAAAGGCAGCCTCTTGAAATACATGGTGAGAACTTGTCTCAAACAACACAAAACAAAACAAAACAAATCACACAGTCTCAAATGCATAGATATTGTTTGACCTTGTACTACTTCAATGGGAAGCATCATTGCTCTATTCATCAAGGACCTCAAAGCTGTGCATGCTACTAAAGCTACTATCATAGCTTCTAGAAATTGGACCTAGGGAAACCATAAAAGAAAACTGCAAGATAAACAAAGATATGTACTTTACTGTTATGTATATTAGGCAGAAAATAGAAACTTTATAAATGTCCAATAAAGTCAATTAGTAGAGAAATTAATAGACTTCCAAACAATGGACTATCACACGACCAGTAGTAAGGAGAAAATAATGAAAAGAATCAGTGAAATAAGGTGTCAAAAGCTACATACATTCAACATCTTTATTTTACAATAATTATTTTTCTATGAAATAAAGGACTGAAACTTCACCCACTGAAATTTTACCAATGGTCATCTCTGGGCAGTGATATTTTTTTGGTCTTTTTAAGATGGGATCTCACTATGAAGTTCAGGCTGGCCTTGAGCTCACTTTGTAGCCCAGGCTGGCCTCAAACTCCAATGGTCCTCCTGCCTCAGCCTCCCGAGTGCTGGGATTATAGGCTTGCACCACCATGCCCCGCTGGGCAGTGATTATGAGTGCTCTTTATAAAAAAGAACACACATAATTTCTACAATCAGTAGGCAGGCGCTGCGGCGATTTCGGCGCATACCTTATGATGGCTTTGACTGCAAATCTGACCACGGTGGAGAGCAGGAACAGTGGGGTGACGAGGATGTGGAACAGAGACAAGGAGGCAAAGGCCTCTGCAGGCTTGAGGTGGTGGCCGCTGGCGTACGCATGGGTCACAAACGTCTGTGCAAAGAAAGCACTGCTTTAGAGAGAGCCAGAGAAAGTCTCTGTTCATCTCCCTCTGTGCATGTCCACTGCAACTATACAGACAATTCCTTTATCCCAAGCTCCTTACCTAAAACAGTACTGTTGGTACATACTTAACGCCTGACCAGTCACCCTAGCAGTAAACTGCTAAGAAAGTCAGGACAGATTCTATTTACAGAAGGAGAAACTGACTTCTGTCAAATTACTGAGTGGGGGAGTCACTAGATGAAGAACTGACAGTTCTTCACGGTGGGCCCGTCAGGCCCTTTGCCGCCAACCATACTTTCATATTCTAAGGGAAAAGAGAATGTTCTGTTATCTAAGTGTCCCTAGTGTAGATGACTAAAACTGCACGCAGAAATGTGAAGACTTATTCACATTTCTAAAAATAATTTCAGTGGCTTGGTTTCTCCTGTTAGCTGAAAATATAACCTAATTATTTAACATTTTTCCAGTTGTTGATCTAGCACCACATTGTAAAAATGTATGGGAAACAAGTCGTTGAGATTAAAACAGTTCATTCCCAAACATTCTTAGTTCTTCTCCCGGGTGCATTTGTCAGCGTTTGGAGATATTTTTCAGTGTCATGAGTGAGAGGAGGTAGAGGCCATGGAGGGTGGAAAATACCCTAACGCTACAACACCCCCTGATGATTCAAAAGTTATCTGGCCAAGGTGTTCCCAGTGTCCAGGGTGAGAAGTCCAGGGTGAGAAATCCTGGACTAGAAAAGTTACAAGGAGCAACAGAAATGAGGCAACATATATTACCACCCCCGCATTCTTTTTTTCATAAATCATTTATACACACTGACTTGGCTCCATTTCTAAAAACAACAAAAAGCATCTTACAGCAAGGACGGCTGCTATGGGAATTGCTGCATTCATGAAGACTGTGGAAAGAAATCAAATATATTAGTTTCACTGAACTGTGAAAAGTTTCAGTCATATTAATTAATCGGCTACTATTAAACTTTCCTTGGAAACAGGAAGGACAAAGTGGGTTAAGTAGTGCTTGGTCTGGAGAGCACACACATTTCCCTGTGGGTATCCCCCTGTCTGTGGTTGTATCAGCTGCCACACATTAGTGTGAAGCAGAAACTATTTATCTTTGCTGAAGAATTACAGGGTTTTTAAAAATGAAATCTTACAAACAACAGAATTTGGAGGAAATAATCCTTTTTATGCAAATCATAAGAATTTAATAAGTGTGCATTCTTTTGATTGTTCTTTCTGTTTTTCTTAATTTCTAAAAGGATTTCATAATCAAACAAAATAATAACAAACATTTGTTATTGTGATGTATTGTGATTTTCAAAGTAGTTACTCAGTATGAGACATGAACCCAAAATACTCTTACAAAAAAAGAAACAAACAACACGAACTTTCTTTTCAACCAAGATCAACTATTAATATAAATAAAACAAATTAGCATATATTGAAATATTTCCAAAAGAGTGGAATAGTAGTTTGGGGATATATTTAAACTTCTCCTTGCTTCTTATTTATCTCTTCTGTTTGCTTGCAATCTATATTTTGTTTGGCCCATAAACTAATTTAAAGACATAAATTTGGGTCACGATGTACATTGAAAATGAAAATTTGCATTTACTCAGGATTGTTTTCTAGCAGTGATATTAAAATTCACTTACAAACATTTCTGAACAAAGATTTAATAAAAACTTTGCAACTTGGGTCTTTTGCTTATTTAAATGTATCTCTGGGAATATGGTTCCATTACTTGGTGAGTACTGCATACACAGCTAAAACAGAGGAAATGAATATTTTCCTCTAAAACACTATTGCTAAAAAGTCACAGTGAAAGCAAGAAGCCAGGTTGATGATTTATGATTATACTGTCCAGAAAGTAGAGAATTTTGGAGACTGAGAGCCTGAAAGATACAGTGAATTGTCACAGTTGTAGGAAATGAGAGCTTCAAGCAAGGTTTTAGAGAGTGGAGGGATCAGGTTAAAAAAAATCATCTGATCTCAGGAACACACAGACACACACAGACACAGACACACACACACACACACACACACACACACCCGCCCCAGACCCGCGCACTGCAGACAGAACAGAACCAGACTGCGCTGCTGTGCTTCCCCGTGTGACTCGGTTACCAAATCCCAAACCTTGTGCACCAAGCGGAGCGGGGAGGAGCCACGTTTCCTCCTCAGCCTTCTCTGCCTCTTGTTCCCTCACTTCTAGCAAGTCTATTGTTTCTTTTGTCTTCCTCGTTTTCTACATTTCATTTCTATTCTCACCGTTTTAACTGATTTCCTCTTGGTGAGTAAGGAGCAGACAGCCACCACCACTTTAATGAAAAACATTCCTCTCACAGCCTGGCCCTCATCCTGGTTTCAGGTACTCTCATGATATCATCATAAAGGTGAAAAGGAGCCAGGCGTGGCAGCACATGCCTATCATCCCAGCACTCAGGAGGCTGAGGCAGGAGGATCGCTATGAGTTTGAGGCCAGCCTGGGCTACCTTAGCGAGTTCAAGGCCAGCCTGGACTATGCAGCAAGACCCTGTGTCAAAAACCAAGCTGAAAAAGAAAAAACAATCAGAAGTAAAAGCTCACTGCTGAGTAGCTGACATCTAGACCTACGCAGCCTGGCTGCCCGGTCTAGGCACCGCTCCATTGTGCTAATACTCAAACAATTCTAAATGACTGAGGTATGATGTTTGCATTGTACATCCATTGTCATGTGTAATGCTCACAACAACCCTAAATCATAAAGAGGAGACCTTTCAGGTTACACACATAATTCCAAAGGAAGAGATTTTGGATTAATGCCCATATACTTCTGTTGCAAAAATCTCATGTTCTTTCTGCTTCTCCATATAAAACATTATCACAGTGAAGAATGAAAAATAAAAGAGCGACTTCTTTGTCTCCACTGATGTATTAAACCCACACACAGTATGGGAGCATTTGGTAACAGAAACTACAAAATTGTGTGCAGAGTCTCTTTCCCCCTCCAATAATATCTCACATGGCAAGAACACCAAATACAAAAGGTAGAATGGGATCTCCAGCCCTGCTGGTATTTGCTCTAACTATGCTTCTAACATAGCAGACACCGCTCCCAAACACTTCACATAGTCACCTTACTTCATTCCCAAGGTAATTCCCAGCTTGCTAAGGAGAAAACTGAGACTTCAGCCAACAGCTGACCATGGCTGGACTGCCCACAAGTTGATGAGCCATGATTTGAGTGCTGGTCAGCCCTAATACCCTGAGGTATCCACCGCTAGCCTGTATCATTACTTTTTAAAATTTTTCTTACTTTGTAATTTTTGCAGTGTTCTACAAATACAATTCATCCAATATTTTCACACTTCCTGTCTGTCACATTTGTGGCCTTTTTTATTCTCATAAGATACCTGCAATGCAAGTATTACTATGACACCAATTTTTATTGGACCTTGTGTCTAGAATAAAGTGTGCACTCAGCATTCTTTTCCACTTCACGGAAGAAGTATTTATCATCTCTAAGACTTACAGACATTTGTAATTCAACAGAAAACACGATATAAGCTTATCAAACTTACCAAAATGATTTTATTTTCTCCCCAATTTTTCCAAATTGTTAAAAGAACTTGGAAACAATAGGACCGAGTAAAACTAACACACAAATCAATCATGCAAATATTAGTGGAGCTATAGTTTGGTTTAATTTTTGTAAACTGTGCTAACATCGACTAATCACTCTTGAGAGTAACACTTCATACTTTGAGGGAAAAATTTACAATGTGCTGGAAAAGAAGGTTCTCCATGACTATCACTTGGCTCTTTTTACTTGAAAATGATTTTATTTTCTCCCCAATTTTTGAAAATGGCATTTCAAGTACAGTCCTCAGGAAAATATTAGTTCTAGAACAGGTAGATTTAAAAAATATAGCTGTATATAATTTTCATAATCTTTGAGGATGAAAACATCAATAGTAACATAACAAAATCAATTTAAAGGAATTAATTTTTTACTATAAAGCAATCTTAGCTGGGTTTGGTGGTCCACACTTATAATCCTAGCAGTCTGGGAGACTGGGGCAGAAGGATTCCAAGTTTGAGTCTGCCCTGGGTGACTGAACCACTTCACAAGACCTTATCTCAAAACTGAAAATAATTTAAAAGAGATCTGGGGGTGTAGCTAAGTATGAAGGCCATGTAACATGAAAGGAAAGAAGGATAGAAAGGAAGGAAGGAGGGAAGAGGACAGGGAGGGAGACGGAGGGAAGGAGGGAGGGAGGAAGGAAGGAAGGATGAAGAATTTAAAGATATGGCCTCAAAACTTCCCTCTGGTGAAAAAAATATATGTTTTTGTACTGAGGTTTATATAAAGAAACCAGTTAAACCCACCCCAGTAGTAACTGATAAAACATCTCAGTTACATTACTAATATTATTATAATCCTCATGCTACAAATAAAGAAACTAAGGCTTTCGCCTTGTAAAATAACGTGGCCAAAGACAAACAACTCGCAAAGAATCAAATTCAGTTCTATTTGACACCAACCCGGTGCCTGTCCTGGTCCTTCATGTAAACTGCAATAGCCTCCTGTGGCTTGCAGCTATGGCAGGCACACATCTAGAAAATAAAGCGCTTCCTTTGCTGACCAGTGTTTCCCTGATCACAATCTGAACTGGACAGATGGGGTTAGCTGATTACTCTTAGCATGGCCTGTTCTGAGGGCAACAGCAACTTACTGGAGAGGGAGGTGTAAAGGGCAAAAGTTTTGAGACTCGATAATTCTTTCATCCTGGTTTCTTCCACACTTTTGCAGAAAATATGTTCCCAGGCGTATAGCTTCAGAAGCTTGATGCCTTTCAATATTTCATTTGTTTTCTTTAGTCTTTCAGTGGAATAATCCTATAAAACAATAGAATAAAATATAGTACAAGCTACGTCCGTGCGAATCCGAAAGGTGGGATGAAGGAGTAGACGGGCTGAAAAGATCTCAATTTCTAACTGGCTCCATTGCTAACCAGGCTGTCAAACTCCTAGAAGTAATTAAACTCACTGTTTTGCATGCTCAACTTACAATGAAGAATTTAAAGATATGGCCTCAAAACTTCTCTCTGCTGAAAAAATTATATGTATTTGTTACCTCAGTTTATATAAAAATAGTTTCTGCAGTTTCACACGATTTTCTGGAATAATATCTGTAGACAATCTAGACATGAATCTTAAGAAATAGTAGAGAAAAAAAAATAGTTCCTCACATCTGAATTATTTTATTCTCTCATCAGCACTAACATTCATATTTAAAAGAAGAAAAACAATGAATTTAAGAAAAATTTGTTTCTTATCTTATTGGGGTACAATACTGTATATATTCACATTGTGTTTTCATGATTTATTGAAACTAAAGTTATTATCTTTAATTTCATGAGATTTCTATATACTTCTAAGTTCTTGTTTTTTAATACTGAATTAGGTTTATAGGATACTAGCAACCTGGATTACTTATAGAAAGATCTGTAGCTGATACAAACGCCTTCATCTCTACAGCAGTTTATCTTCCTCTACCACCAATGTATTAGGGTTATTAGCAAGGAGCAATATGACCTGTTAACTATCAAAAGGGATAACAGAGTGGCCAAAGTATAGATAGGAAAAAATTAAAGTAGCCAATGGTTGTATTTTGTTCATCTTTTTGACTTCTCAGGGTCTTAAATGCCTATCAAAGGATGGCTCCATGAGTTGAAGGATATGCTATGAACGGCTAGACATGCCTGAGGATAGCCATATTTCCATTTATGTCCCTCTTTCTCCCCTTTCTGTGTTTGTGTGGTGGAGTAAAAAGGGTAGATGGGTCAGACAGAAATAATGAGTGATTTCCCTAGAAGTAGAAGAAAAACAAGTGACAAAGAACCACTTAGGTGACATGCGACTTGTTTGTCACAGTAGAAACATCAGCATGAGAAGCAATTCCATTCAGAGAAGCAATTCCCATCAGCGGCAGCATCCCCACATTTTATGCCTGACTTATAGACGGTCTAGTTCTTATTCAGTCAAACTTGCTTTCTAAATGTGCTGCCAACAACTTTGTTATTTGCAAATATTTTTTAAAGCAGCTCAGTCTCGCTCAAATAAAACCAGTTCACGGCAAATTGGAGCCAGAAAGTGTCAATAATTAGACTTTTCCTTTGCTTGATGAGTTGACCATGAATTTATTCAGCCAGAGCAGCTGCCACTGAAGTATTTCCATGTACCTCCATACCTGATCTTCTGGTTAGAGTCTGCCTGAGAGAAATTTAATTTCAGAGCCACCAAACCTGACCTTTCACTTGCCCCTTGATTCATGTCTGCCATGGCATTAACTGACACCAGTCATCGCAAAGTACCCTGAAGAGTACTCTTTGAACAAGGGATTGAAGAGGAAGATCCAAAGCCTCATCACCTCTTGGCACTTAAAAACATCAAGAACCATACTTCTGCAATTTTGAGTCTAAGATAGTCAAGTCTTAAATTTATTTTATTTTAAAGACAAAAGAATGGAGACATATAAACCAGAATAACACAAAAACAATACAGGAAATACAAAATTATAAAGAAGATAGTAGGGAATTAGCACTGGGTGCTGTATTACATAATGTTATCTTCACATTTGTTAACACAAAAACAATACAGGAAATACCAAATTATAGAGAAGATAGTAGGGAATTAGCACTGGATGCTGTATTACATAATGTTATCTTTGCATGTTACTCAGTTATAGAGATGATGGCTCGTTTGATTAATCAATTTTCTCCACTCTCATCTCTGTTGTTCTACCATCCAATCAGTCATCTTCCCTCTGATAATAACTGTACTTTTTGGTTTATTGACTCCCTCGGGCTCTCACATTGGGAAGAGACATGGCTGCTTCAAATTATACTGTAACAAACATGTGTGCACACAAGTTGCTATGGTAGGAGGTAGAAAAGCACCCATCGTCAAAGACAGTAAATAGGCAGGGAACCAGGTTCACTATGGTCAAGCCCCCACTGACAAGTCCTCAAGGGGGTCCAGTCGAGTTGGTGGGGTTACCCCGTGAACTGCCAGTCAAGTCTTAAATTTTTATTCTACTTGTGAAAATTGTTTTTGCAGCTGGGCGTGATGTCCTATGCCTGTAATTCTAGCTGCTTGAAAGCCTGAGGCAGGAGAATTGTAAGTTCAAACCTAGCCTGTGAAATTTAGTAAGAATCTATTCTGAAACTAAAGAGAAAACCGAAAAAGGGCTGGGGACATAGGTAGCATGTATTAGTTCAATCCCTTGTACCAAAAAATGAAACTGTTTGTTCAACACAGAAAACACATATTTGCTGCCTGAGAATTGCAGTGAAATAGAACGATTTCAAAATTAGGCTGATTGGCATGTATGAAGTTCTTATATTATAAAAATAGAACAGTAGTGCAGGATTTTTCCTAATAAATTTTCCAAAAGATGCTACTTACAAGAGTGCTCTTTTGAGCTTCTGCCAACTTCGTAGCGATAAAGTACTGAATTGGCGCGAGTAACACAATGACGGCTGCACCAACCAATGCACTCGATCCAAGTAGATTATAGAGCAAAATCACCCCCATGATGATCTGGGAAGGAAAACATATGGACATTGGGATATAAATGGGGCTGGAGGAGCCACTGCACAAAAGGAAATATTTTTAGTGAAAGTGCAATCATTTCATTATTATATTAAGTGTATTTGGAAATCAACTCCACTGTGAGTTGTGTTTTAATGTGATTTATCTGGAGACGGCTAAGTACTAGGAATTTATTTTTAGTATAATGATTTGTTCAACTGGTGTCAAACCAATTTATGACATGAATTTGCAGAGTGGTCCCATGCTGCTTCTGACCTTATAAAGCAATCTGAAATTTTTAAAAGGACACACATATAAAAGCTTTTTGAGAATAGTGTCACCCACCACAAATTTAACGTGGCACATTCTCTTGGAATTGCCCTAGATTTTCAAAGCTATTGGAATAAAAGGTAGAGTGCAACATTAAAGATCAGTATAGGATCATTGTTTACCGACCAAAATTACTCACTGGCTTAATGAGTCCGAAAGTTTCCTAAGGACATGACAACTAGGACTAATTACAAATGGTTAATAAACCAAAGTTGGTGCAGGAGCACCATGTTCTCTCAGTTCCCTTTTTAAATGTTTCCCAAATTCAGCGATGAACTGGGTATGCCTAACTTGTCTCTACTTTGCTACTTTCTTCTTCTTTTTGTGAATTCCTTAGATTTAACGTCACTATCTCTCTCCCTGATTTTTCTCTAGCAGCTCAATTTATTGTGGTTCCTAATGGCATGTAATGCACCACATCCGTGCAACTCAAGCATACAGTTTGTGCCTGTATGCCAGTGATAACAGCTTTCTAGTGGAGGTGACACAGGCAATGCCTGCCTAAGATACTATATATAAGTACATTTTGATAAAATGAGACAGACTATACCTTTATTTTATGTACTGTGCACTAGGTATGATATACATTTTTAATTTGACTTGGTGTTCCACTAAAACATAAAATCAAATAATAAATTTAACAGCAAGCACACGTTTTTATTGTTTCTGTAACAAATGCAATACACAAGGAAATGTAATAGACTGCCTCAAATGAGATCTATAGTTTAAGCTTCATCTACAGGATGCAATACTTTAGGAAATTGAAAATATACAACCTGACAGTAAAGAAAAACTGAATACACTTCTTTTGCCATTTTTACCCAATTGGTTGAAAAATCACATATTATTACTGAAATTCCAGGAGATAGTTAAGTAACCCTTCAGCTTGTCTGTGTCCCTGCCATCTTACAAAGTTTGATATTTTGTAATATACTAGCTATTGAAACCAGGGGATGGATTAAAGAATTTAATATAGTTTAGAAATGCTAGAAAAGAACTTGTCAAAATGAAAGGAGTCAAATCTTAGCTCTGGGATTTGCATGAATATAGGCAGTAGAACAATAA
Organism: Dinomys branickii; assembly: GCA_004027595.1. NCBI lineage: Eukaryota > Metazoa > Chordata > Mammalia > Rodentia > Dinomyidae > Dinomys > Dinomys branickii. The sequence continues at coordinate 50,466 of PVLD010007039.1, forward strand.
TTAGTGAGTGGCCATGAAACACTAAGCCCCGTTGCTAAATGCTTTACACACACTGCCTTACTCACTCTTAACAATCTAATAACTCTATGAGGCGATTCTATCATATTATTCCCATTGTACAGTGAAGGAAAGTAATGCTTTGAGGGATTAAGCACTCCTACAAACAATGGGTGCGGTAGATTTATGAACCCAAGCAGTATAATTTCAAATCCCACTTTCTCACACCAGGGTGAAATGTTTCTGTGTCTCAGCCTCTTTGTCTATAAAAAAAGTTACAATGACATCAGCATGTTCAAAAAATAATTCCTCGTTAAATACCCAATGTTCTTTCAGCTTTATTTCCTCTGCCAAAGAGAACCTTCTTTATAATGCTCTACCTGAACAGGCATAGCCCATAAGTTGGGACACAGGAACAAGAACCACATGAGTTGATTGGTTTCAATGGCAACCAAGTTGTTGATTTGTCCCAGGGTCATCTCACCCATGGATAAGTTAGATGTGGAGAGCCTAAGGATTTTGTTGTATATCATGGCCTAGAAGGAGAAAAAAATACGTATAGAGTTCTAAATTTAACATTAGAATTCTTTACTTTCATTGAAAAAGATAACAAATGTCAAAATTTCTTGAAAAGAATAAAAAGAAAATCCTTCACGGGCATCTTAAATCAACCTACATTAGCACAGTTACTGTTTGTCCTCAATGAAATGCAATTTTTTTAACCTTTAAAGAGAAGAACTCAGAATTTCAAAACAATAGGACAGCCACAATAATTAATATGTTGCATCTTGTTATCTTCAAAGTAGTTATTCAGAGTACAAGATATAGGCAAGAAATATTGTCCAGACAATATTAGCATAAATATATCTTTCCAATGAACTAAGAGAAAGTAGCAATATAACTATCTCAATTATCTTGTGTGTGTATGTGTGTATATATATATATATATATATATATATATATTTCCTTTTCCCTTCCTTCCTTTCTCCTTTCCCCCATCACAGTTTCTCTTTCCTTTGAACAATTTCTTCCCAACTCACAATATTTATAGTACATTTGGGATCTTATCTACTTGTTCAGCTTCTCACGCTAGTGACACAATATATACTCAATTTTGGACATAAACTCAAGAACAAATAGAAAGAGGAATAAATAATTGCAAAATTCCTAAATATTTGCCTTGATATGTGATTTTAAGTCATTTTTAACTCAGTGGGGTTATAAATAAGTTTCATATTTCTTTCACTAAATAGATCTTACAAATGTTGTGGTAAGGGCCAGGGATGTAGCTCAATGGCATAAGCATCTTCCTGGCAAGTTCAAGGTCCTGAGTTCAATTCCCAGACCAGTAAAAAAAACAACAACTGTTGCTGTACTAGCAAAAAGAAAATTAAATGCAAAAACAATACGAAGCTATTACTAATCCTGTCACTGGGTGGTACATACCAGAAGAGCTCCACGGAGGTTAATTCCCGTCTCTATGGTTACGTAGTAGGAAGCCTGCAGAAATGTCCTTTGTAGAATAAGGGCCAAGAAGAGAAGAACTGCTAGAACATAAGAATTTTCCAGAAATTCTTTTGATGATAGGGTTTCTGGAGTCTTTTGATGAAAGGATTTGTGCAAAAAAACAAACAAATAGACAGACACAAATTTAAACTACTCATTTCATCTACCAAGTATACAGTTTGTATTTCTTAAAGGATATATGATTTTTAAATACAAATTTCATGACCTTACATTGACCAGCTGTGGAACGGGCCACAGTAAACAATGTTAGCTTTTCTAAATTCTGCCCATAAATGCAAATATAAACCAGCTCAAAGTATAAAATGCCTAATTGATAATTATAATTGCCAGATATGGCTAACTGTAGAGGGGTTGTCCTTAATTTTAAAAAAATGTGGGTGTGTTCCTTGCAAAGATGCATTTTACCTTAAATAGGAAAAAGCAGGAAAAAAGACAAAAATTAGTTTAGACTCTAATTTAATTTAATAATTTTTTTTAGAAATTTCTTGGGCTATTTCTTTTCTTTTGATGGTATTTGTACTGGGAATTGAACTCAGGACCTTGTGCTTGCCAGGCAGGTGCTTGTGTCACTGAGCTATATCCTCGGCCCTTAGACTCTAATTTAAAATTAAAACCACAAAAAAATATACTTGATAAGCCAAACTAATGGGGAAAAGTTTCATTTATGTAACTGTATTACTTTCAATAGTTCTATGCACTTCTTCAAATTTTCATATATCTTTATATTAATTAATTTATACATTATAAAATAGGCAATTTGACTACTGATTTCACCAATGTGAGTGACATTTCCAGAGGGAAAACACAATTTATGAAAAATTATTCTAGAAGTCAAACTATTATTATTTACAGATAACTTGACCCTTTACACAGAACACCCAAATGTTCCATCAAAACTAAGAATTAAAAAAAATTGAGCAATGTAGCCATATAAAATCAACATGCAAACATCGACGATGTTGCTCTATATCAATAATGAATGCACTGAGAAAAAGTTAGGAGAAAAATAGCATTCACAATAGCCTCAAGAAAAACTAAATGCTTAGGAATTAACCTAACCAAGGACATGAAAGAATTCTACAACAAAAGCTACAGTTTCTGAAAAAAGAGAGCAAAAAAGATATCCAAAAATGCAAAGATGTCCCATGTTCTTCCATAGGATGAACCAATATATTCAAAATGATCATGCAGCCAAAACTGATTTATAGATTTAATGCAATCCCAATGAAAATACCAAGAGCATACCTCATGGAAATAAACAATATTTATATCCAATACATATGGAAGCAGAAAAGACCCAAAATAGTGAAAACAACCCAGAGCAACAGGAGCAGAGCAGGAGACAGCATAATCCTAGGTTTCAAATTATATCACAAAGCCACAATAACAAATACAGCATGGTAACATATGGACCAATGGAACAGAATAGAGGGTGTAGGAACAACCCCAGGTTCAGTCATCTAATCTTTGACAAAGGAACCAAAAATGTACCCTGGAGGAAAAGCAGCCTCTTCAGCAAATGATGCTGGGAAAACAACTCCTTTCACAGATGCAGAAAATTGGAACTAGACCCATATATGACACTATGTACTAAAATAAAACCAAAATGAATACAAGTCCTGGATATTAAAATAGAAATGACCTACTGAAAGATAAAATGGAAGACCCTAGCATAGGTGAAGTCTTTTTGAACAGAATCCCAATTGCATAAGAAATAATATTAAGAATCAATAAATGAGACTATGTCAAATTAAAAAGCTTCTGTCAGAAACCACCCTCTTTTATTCACCGCCTTCCTTCCCAAAGGCAGGTGCTATTAGGACTGAATTCATCATCAGTTAGTTTTACCCATTTTCAAACTTCAATAAAAATATTTGCAAAAAAAATTAAAAAGCTTCTATACAGAAAAGACAAACTATAGAATTGGAAAAAGTTTTTCCAGCCACTCCTCAAAAAATGGATTAATATGTAAAATAACTAATGAACTCAAAAAAGTAGACTTCCCAAAATAAAATACCATTGGAATGAATAAGCACTTCTCAAAAGAAATACAAATGATCAATAAATATATTGCAAAATCTTCAGTATCTCTGACAAATAGGGAAATGCAAGTTAAAACAACATAGAGATTCCATTTTATCCCTGAAAGAACAGGCATCATAAAGAAATCAAATAATAATAAATGCTGGTGAAACTATGGTGGGGTTCTAAAGAATTAAAGACATCCTATCACAGTAACACGTACACACCCATATTTACAGCTACAAAATTCATAGTAGCTAAATCTTGGACATATTCATGAACAGATGAATGGATAAAGAAACCATGATATACATACACAATGGCATATACTATTCTGCCATAAAAAAGAATTGATTTGAGTTATTCATAAAAAAAGTTATGCCTTAAGACCATAATGTTAAAAAGAAATAAATCAGGTATACAAACTTAAGTATCTCATGATTTTATGAGAAACAGAAAGTATACATAGTTTAAAGAACAATGAGTAATTAAAGTCAGGGAGATGTTTTATAAATGGGAAAAGGATCTAGAGACAGGGGAAAAGCACAGAATAAGGGGAAGTAAGAATAATTAAGGTGTGTTTTGCACATGCACCAACTCCCCACCATGAATGTAACCCCTATGTACTGCAGACATGTATTCATAAAACATTAAACATTAGCAAAATTATAAAGAAAAATTATTCCAATAGGGATAGAACTGAACTTATCACAAGAATACACACAATATTGAATTTTGTTTGTAACAATAACATACAGTGACTTGCTTGAAGAAAAAAGGGAAGGACACTTGATGAAGTTCATTGTAGCATGGAGGACACCCTTTCTTTTTAGGGAATGAGATGTAGTGAAATTATATTTCTGGCCCCTTCCTCATCTGCCTTGGGAATACATACACACCTACATGACCTGTTCCATCCCAGAAAATCACATGCTTAGTATATGTAAGGGATGAGGGTGGTTGAAGCACTGTGTGAAACTGAGATAGTTGCACGTATGAGGTGAGCAGGAACTAAACACCACAGAAGTATACCTGGTGGCAAAAATATGATTCACTCCAATAATAATTAAATGTGAATGTATGCAAAGAGCTAGGGTAAATATGGTAGGGATGAAATGTAAATAGTTCAGTTGTTCTGTTTTTAGAGATCATAGCCTAGAAAAATAAGTGTATCTGTAAGTAACATAAGGTACAAAAATATACAGTGAATCTTTAAATTTATTTTTGTTTTTTTTGTTTGTTTGTTTTTTTGTTTGTGTGTGTGTGTGTGTGGTACTGGGGATCGAACTCAGGACCCTGCGCTTGCTAGGCAAGCGCTTTGAATGTTTAAATTTAAATAAATGTTTTATAGTAAAAGACACATTGCTCCTCAAAATACTGCCCCTTGGCTTCAAACACATATATCTCATGGTGCTTGCCACTTACCAAAGCAGTTCTAGAAGGCGTAATTAGTGTTTTGATAAGGTGTGATCAAAACTGTAGTGAACGCTGAGGCCACGTGGAATCTTACAGAAAGGCAGGTTGGTAAAAACATTACAGTGTGCCCTCAACCGTATTATTCACCATGGGACTTCAAGTCTTTCCCCAAAGTCAAAATAACCACGAACGGTAAAGGTTTTGAGTGGACTCTGCACGCCAGCCAGTGCAAGCAGTGACGTGAGAGAAGACTTCCAGAAGAGGCTCAGACAGTCGAAAGAACAATGCAATAAGAGAGTCAGAAGTGAGTCGAGGTATTTTGAAGGGGATTAATGGCCACATGTCTTTCACTGTAATACATTTTTTAAAAATGTAAACACCATATTATTTTTATCACACCAGGCACACTTCATTGTCAAAGGCATAAACAGAAAGAGCCAAGAGAAAGTAAAGAAAACATTCAGGGAGTATCCAAAGAAGTCAGGCTTCCGCCAGCATGACCACAAAAAGCTTCAGAGGTGAGGCAAATTTACTGGAGGCTTTGATGGTATATAAAATTTTAATAGGTGTAGAAAAAAGGACCGGAAATCAGACTGGGAGAAAAAAGAAAAGGCAAGTTGACCCACATGGCACAGACAGTATTTATGGAACTAGGAAATCATGTCATCTTGAGGAAAAAGAAAATCAAGAAAGTGCAGGGTGCAGACTTTCTTAAGAACAAAAACTAAAACCAGCATGTATGTATAATAGCAAATGTATAGTATTTTTATTACCTATCCCCCCATATAATAACATGATACCTAGTAAAGTACAAGATTCCCTCCAATCATTGTCAAGCTGAAATGATGGCTTTTAACATATCAGAAAAATATATAACACTACAAACCACATTACTAACATTATTGGTCACAAACCTTTAAAAAAGTGACTTAGCCACCTGTGGCATACTCATGCATGGAAACGTCTGAAAGGATTACTATAAAGTTCAAACAAACCAATGAATGCAAATTTTATGCATGTAGTTTCTGGCAGACAATAATGCTTATTAAATATTTATAGGCTCTGAATCTAAGCAATAATTTTGTTAGCCAGATAATTCAATGGATATATAGACATGCCAATTTCTCCACAAAGAACACTACTTTTTAAAATTTGAATTTTATGTAAATATAGCTGTTCAAATTACGCACAAAACTATGTTAATAAAAAGGGACAATTACAATGAAATCTGCCAATACTGTATTTCTTTTCAAAAGCACCATGAACTTACTTCTCCTTGGTTATTTGTCCCATTCTGGGTTTCATTTACACGTTGGACTATCCCAGAAATACACAGAGGTCCGGCAAAACCCAGCAAGTCAGCTAAGTAGCGAAATGTGCTGCTCAGTAAAATCGGTCTCCCGAAAGCTCCGTACATTGCAAGCCATATAGACGGAGTTCGATTGGGACGATCGGCTACCTTTTTCTGAAAGAAAAACCGGATACACCAAGTGAAGCCGTCCAAGACATCAACTAATCTCAACAACTAGGATATCCCTACTCCTGAAGATATTTTAAGGGCTTCAAAGTAGATGTATGAATTTCAGTAGAGCATAAATCATTCTGTACCCTTGCATTGATGCAAACAGTAGCCATTGAATACATTTATAAGGTAGAATGAAAACTATGTAGGTCAGATTTTTCTAAGACTGCACTCATATTAGTTGTCCAGGAAGGACAAGATATTCTTAAGGTCAAATTCATTAGTTACCTTTGATTTTGAAGGTATATGTCATCAGGAATGTTATCAAGCAACATTTTATGTAAGAGAAGACCGTAAAGCACAAGATAGAGGTTACTGATTGCCTGCTGACAATATGTGGAGTACCTAGAACATGAGAAATGTATCTATTGTGTTATTATAAGTTCAAACAGATCATATCAATCTCAAACTGTTTCTAGTCCACGTCTCCCCATGTCCACCCAAGGTAGTCAGTACTTTTTTTAAAAACTACAGTAGAAGCCTCTTTGCTAGGAATTCCTTAAAGCAAGGCAAAAGGAAGGGCGGCATGTATAATGAATCAGTTCATTACTTTACATATTTACATTTCTTGGTAGTAAAGATTTTCAGACCCGAACACTCTTCCTAAAGACCTGAACACTTCTTGGGCACAGAGTGGGTATAATTTTTTCATTGTGGCAAAGTAGCCAACTCAATGGAGTGGGCTTCTGCTGTGTTCCACATTCAGCTCCCAATTAGAATGACCAGTTGGATTGTTTTTCTACAGTTTATTGATATGACATTAGCACAGGAAGCTCAAGTTAGTCAACATTTTAAAGAACACTAAGAGAATGCAAGCTATTTTTACTCTGTATTGTAAATCTTTATTTGAGCAGAGGAGTTTAAAAGTTTTAGGCAATACTTTTCCCAGGGGTAAAACCAGAGAAATGACTCAGGTTCATTTGTAGTAACCATTTCCTGCAACAGTCATTTCATAACACAAATTTCTGAAACAAGAGGTCATTCTCATCATTTACCATAATGTTTTGTTGATCTTGATTTAACATAGCCAAAATCCCTTTCACTGATTCACCATACCTACTCTCTTCCAGTATTATTTTGAATAGCACCATTTTAAGTGACCCTGATATTTACAGATGAGTGCAATATAAAACAAATTATTAATATTCAAGGAAAGCACCGGAAGAAACTAATTCTAGAAGATATATTGGATAATACATGGAGAAGGGAGATGGCGCCTTTTCATTTAGTCACCTAGGTGCCCATTTTGGTTAATAATCAGTCTAAGAATTTTAATTTCTCAAAAGTTGTTACTGGTGAATATGATCTATTTTGCTGATAGGTAAAAACATTCACAAGCTGCTTGAAAAAAGACAATAAAAAAATTCCCTGAATTATTAATAAGATGCTAATATGGCTTAATCATATAGGATCATTGGACTTTGTTTTTAGTTTCTGCTTGGTCACCTGTCCCAGAAGCGAGACCATGCACTTCCCAGACCCCTCAGGTGGTGACTGGACAGCTAACACAAGGTGACTGTACTTCATTGTCCCTTCCAGTCTTTCTCAGTGATCAGATGACACAACTGAGAACAACCAGTTAGGACAGATGGACAAAAACTACTTTTCCTTCATCATAGCTGTTATTTAAACTTTGTACTTTTATATCTAAATAAGCCCGTTCCCTACAAACACAGACACAGACACAGATGCTAACGTACCTTTTGTTCTTCATAGGCATCTTTCAGGGAAACATAATTTGTTACGGCCCTCATTGCTATGGGCAATTTTCCAATGGCCTTCAGGTCAATCGGCTTCCGATGAGCAGAAATGATAAGTGTGTTCATCCACCAGTACGTTGCTTTCGACAGCAAATTCACAAATGGTTGCAGGAATCTCACACCCAGATCCTGGAGGTCTTCGGGTGGCTTTACTTTCTGAGGGTTCATAAAGAATACATATCTCTGTGGTGCAAAAAAATTCCACATGGTTACAATTAGTGCTGTTCTTCTTCCACAAGTTAAAACTACAATTCCAACCTTTTTTCTGGTTTCATGTCAAGTGGCCAAAATTTACATTATTTAATGCTTCTTTTTAACCCTTTCTGAAACATTCTTTCAGATATTTCCCTTTTGTTAGATTAACTAAATGGCAAAATTATACACTGAATCTCACTGGAGCCAAATCTAAAAACCTGATTAGCTTTTTAAAAGAACATGTTTGTCATGCAATAAAGTGATCATGAAGATTTTTATATTACTGAGATTTCAAAATGTGTTACCAGCACTATCACAAGAGTCACTGTTGATTTGTATGCAGTTTGCCTGATGTTCACCATGTTAATTGCAGTATGGCATCTTTCCACTCTCAGAACAAACTCAAAGTTCTCCGATAGAAAATGAATACTGAGCATATTGAATGTATCTTACATAACACAACTGAGAACATTATGAGTTGGAAAGTATAATAGATTTGTAACTACAGGCAAAACACCAGTTTTGTGACTATTGCAATTGGTTAATCACCTTAAGCATTAATAATTTCTGGCTGATTGTGACCTTTAATGAGGAGGCTTTGACCAGCAGCATCTACCACTACTGCTACTTACTCTGACCCGAATCACGTTGACTTCCACGGCCATCAGTAGCCCGTTCAAGATCACCATCATGCCTGTGATGCAGAAACGCAGGTCCGATACTCCCCACCCCAACTGCCAGTATTTGACCAGTTTTATTGTTTTTGTTATAAAAGCCATTACCCAATACAGGAATAAAGCTGCAAAAATAGAAGAAAAAAAAGATGCAATCTTTCCCTGATATTCTTTAAAACTTTACTAATATTTCAAAGTAAATACAATGCTTTTTAGTAACAAAGGCAGGTTAAATATGATGTGCATAAATATATTGATAAGAAAATAAACTATATGTTTTAGCATGATTCTGTAGGTTTGAATTGAATGCGTTCTGAGGTAGGGAAGGAGGTAAGGGTCAAGTTTCAATTTTTTGCATGGGAAGTTCCAGTTTTTCGGGCACCATTTATTGAAGAGGCTGTGCTCTCTCCAACAAATGCTTTTGCTGCCTTTGTCATGAGTCACGTGCTTTAAATATATGGAATTATTTCTGGCCTCACTTTTCAATAACATCTGTCTGTGTCTGTTTTTATGCCAATACCATGTAGTTCTGAGCACTACAACTCTGTAGTTGTACACTTATAAGTTAGATAACGTAATGCTTCCCATCAGATATTATGGACATTTTAATGGTATTTATTCTTCCAATCCATGGAGGCACGGTAATAACTTTAAAGTGCAGAATACCTTTAACTCTGATCTTATGTGATACCTGGGAAAGTATACGGAGTCATGGAAAAGGCATTATCCTACTTCTTTAGAGTTTGTGCCTAACCCTGTAGATAAAGCTGCCTTTATCTCTGACCTTGTTTCTTAAGAGCCCCAATTATGTGAAGAATTCACAAGTTGCTCTCTGCGTAATTTACCGAACAGATAAGTGCACTGTAGTTCCCAGGGGTCTGCCTAACACTCTGTCTCCAGAACTATGATGGAATTAATGTCTCTATGGAATAGGGCTTCTGCATTACAGACAGTTATTTGCATAACAAATAACTCTTTTCACCCAAATAGTTGTAAGCCTCACACTCATCTGCAGAGCCCAGAAAGGAACAATAGTCCTAGAGAGCCTAGCCAAACCATAGGCAGTTGAGCCAGAAAGGCAGAAATCTATAGGCTCACAACCGCCCCCAGCAACTTACACCAAACGGGAGTTGGAAGTAAACACATTCCTACAAATCTGTTGGCAAGGATTCTGCCTACTTTGAACTTGAAGTAAAAGCTCATACAAATGGATATGGTGTAAGAAAGAACTCTAAAACACATATAAGACAAGCCATTCTGCATAATACTTATCAAAATCAGAAAGGTTAAGGGGGGGTCACAACTTCCTGAATAAAAAATAACTGAACACTGGCATACTACTTACATTTACCTCATTTTAGCTTAAAATGTAGAAATGATCAGAATAGCCTTAGCAAGAACAGACCAAACTACATGCTAACTAAAGAGATTAACTTTAAATATTAGAAGCAGTAGGTTGAGAGTAATTTTTAAAAGATTTTAAATGAAAACAATAAGTATAAAAAACCTGAAGCATAAGCATCCTGATACATTAGTATCAACCAAAGTAGATTTCAAGACAAATAAGATTATCAGAAATAAAAAAGGATTTAGCAATGATAAAGGGGTCTGGTTTTCAGAAAGACACAACAATAAAAAATATACATAGCCGGGGATGTAGCTCAGTAGCATAAGTGCCTGCCTAGCAAGTGCAAGGTCCTGAGTTTGATTCCCAGTGGGAAAAAAACCAAACCAAAACAAACCAAAAAAACATACATATGCTTAATGAACACTTAGAAGATCTGAACAATTTCAGTCACCTTAAATTGCTTGATTTTTAAAAAATGGATATCAGATATTACAAAAATACACCCCAAATCTTAGGAATACGTATTCTTATTAAGTGAATACGGTACCTCTATGGACATCTCAGGTTACCTTCAATCCGCATTTACTGGTGCACTAAAGGATTAACTATTGTCCTGTTCCCTGTGTTGCCCATATCAATACACATTGATGGTGCTTTGCTATGTGGAAAAAGACAAGCAAATACCTCCTTTGAGAAGGTAGAAAACAAACTTTACCATACTTACCTAAAAGCAATTTAGGGAAATTTGACGTTTCAATGTTATGATAATACACTATGGATGTCGTGGTGGCTACGAAGCCCATCACAGCCGGCATGAAGAGGTGTAGATGCCTGGATTCCCGCCGTCTGCGGAAAGCAGCACAGTGTCAGTGTGTGGAACTGGTGGTGGCAGGAAGCGCTCATTTTGTTTCCAAGTTTTTTCACTTTTAACTATGTTTGAAACCAAGAATGCAGTTGTGCTTGATAAGAGAACACACAAGAGAAGACTCTCTTATGAGACATGATTCTGCTAAAAGAATTTCTCCTAACAAGAGGTGCAGAAATACACACTAAGCAATATTTTAAAATGCTTTCAACCAAAATAAATACATGAGCGTAGTTGTTTAGAGAAACAGAATGGTTAAATAATTTAATGATTTTGGAGGGCACAGGGGATCAAACTCAGGGCCTCATGCTTGTCCGCCAGGTGCTGTGCTACTGAGATACATCCTTGGCCTAGTTTAATAATTCAAGCAAATAAAAATAGCAAAGTTCATCTGAACTCTAAAGTAGGTGGTAATTATGTTTACTACTTTGACAGCTTCCCTAAGTTTTGTGGTCTTCAGTGATTTCTCCATTCTTATTAGTTCATCCTACATATGTCTATTTGCTGGTCTAGACACTAGGAGGTTCTGGGAAGCAACAGTAAGATGAGACATTGCATCTGTGATCATAGAGCAGAGGATATTTTGGGGGTACCAGCAGCAAATAGGAGCCAGATGCAGTGGCACAGACCTGTAATCCCAGCTACTCAGGAGGTGCAGGCAGGAGGATCTCAAGTTTGAGATCAGCTTGGGTAACTTAGCAAAACCCAGTCTCAAAACATAAAAAGGACTGAGGCTGTAGCTCTGTGGTACAATACCCTTGGATTCTATTTCCAGTACTGGAAAAGTAAAGAGCAAAGAGGAAATTATAATACAGGTACAGAGGCTATGACCATACAAGGTGGGAGGCAGGGACAGAGAAAGATTTGTGGAGGAAATGGCTTGCAAACTGAGACACTAAGAATGAGGAGTATCCAGCAGAACAAGGGGTAAAGACTGCTTCAAGCAGGGGTCCAGATGTGATCTAGGGTAAAGCAAGCAATTCAGTATACAGTGACTGCAAGAATGGCAAGAAATGGGGGCTTCAATCTGGGGGTGACACAGTGCTCCAGGCGGATGGAAGATGGGACAAGACCGGATGTGCCTGGTAGACAGCTCCTACCTGCACTCCACTGCATTAACAATGCCACAGAGCAGAACACTTAACTTTTCTCAAATTACCGGAATATGTTAGTAAATCAGTGACACAAAGAACAGAGTAACTAGTGCAAGAGTTGGGGGCAAGGAAATATTTGAGGAAATCACTGGAAAGAGGTATGATGGACAGTGGGGACTGAAATATGAAAGGAAAGCAGTGATAGGCATTCTTAAAAGAGGGAACAGAATGTGCAAATACATAGAACTATGAAGTAACGTTCAAAGTCCTAAGTAATTTAATGTTCTTGGAATCAAACATCTCAGATAGGATATATCATGAGAGGCTTTATATCCAAGGCAATTCTGTTCAGAGAACTGTAGTCTTGTCCTAGAGCATACTTGTACTAGACCATACTTGAGCAGTATGGCCAGGTTTGTGCTTTAAGCAGATCACTCTGAACTAAGGCACATGATGGAGTTGATAATATGTGGGTAGCAGTGGGGAAAAAATAGATGGACAAAGGAAGAGCAGTGAAGAGCATAGGTGTAGGTCAGGCAACTCACGGTGGAGGACTAATTCAAGCTACGACAGCGAGAGCATGCAGGAAATGATATAGTTGACAAAGGTTTGTCGTTACAGTGCACAGGATTGTAAGTGTCAGTGCATGGGGGTAATGGCGATGGAAAGATAGAAAAGAAAACTAGGGTCCTGACTGGCTGATTGTGCGACCAAGCGAGACTTCAAGAGGAAGAGCAGAAGGAAGGAAGGAACCTCCTTTCAGCCAGGACGTGTACACAGTGAAGACGTCTACTATCCATACAAAGGAAATCATCTAATAGGTAAATGGACGTGGAGAGTGTTAGTGAAAAAAATCAAATAGTCATTAGAAAAGGCTTTGCACTGCCTCACTAATTATAGGAAGCATTTGTCAGATGAGTATTTTAAGTAAGAATAGTTCAGAAGCGCTTCATTTTAAAAAATGACAGAGAAGAGGCACAAACAGCAGTGTCAAAGATAGCAATTATGGCGAGGACCAAAGGTACCCTTAAGGTATGACATTCCCGTTCTCCTGGTTTCTCATAGAAGCAGTATCCAAGATACAATGGAGAGTGAAAGGACAAAATAAAAGTTTGAGTTCAGAAGTCACTGAGAGATGACTTTTTGAGAAGTGTGGATCAAAAGGATGAAGGGAAGACCCTTGTAGCTGAAGAGTGGGAGGGGGGATGGCACAAGAGTAAGGCGATGCTTTTGCCTGTGTGTTTTGGGGCTGGGCTCCTTGTATCACAGCCACTGCAAGGTGTTTCTGCCCTTAGCACAGCTCGTGATCATTATCAGTTCGGGCTGTGTTTTCAGTCTCTGAATCTACATAATGTCAGGGTTTTTGAGAAATAAGTGCACTGACCCTCATGCACACTCATAGAAACACATGGAACTTTGCTAAGGAAGTTAAAACAATTAAGACTAGAATTGGCTCTGTTAATGCAAATACACCAAAGTGTTCAGAAGCGCCTAAAACTGTAAGTGTTAATACAGGTGCACCACAGCTGTCAGCAACATAATAGCCCAGTAAGCCTCTAAATGCTTTGAGTGGTGGCATATACTAGAATCTCTGGTTTGTCTTTTTATCAGAAATAAATATGTGCCCATATCTGCAAAGCAACATCATAATACATTGCAAAACAGTTGGCCCCATGACAGCTTAGAAGTTTCATTCCTTGCTAATTGCAACAGAAAAACATTAACAGATGTCAGGGGAAGTTCTATTAGATAAGAGAAAAATTATTTTTGGAGCTTCTAAAAACTTTAAAAGGTCCTCTCATATCAATTCTTTGAAGAATACCATTTTGGTTGTGGTTTTTTTTTTTTTTTTTTTTTTTTTTTTTTTTTTTTTTTTTTTTTTTTTTTTTTTTTTTTTTTTTTTTTTTTTTTTTTTTTTTTTTTTTTGGTCTATTTGAGACAGGATTTTGCTCTGCAGTTCAGGCTGTCATTGAACTCACTTTGTGTCCCAGGCTGGTCTTGAACTCACAATGATCCTCCTGCCTCAGCCTCCCAAGTTCTGGGATTACAGACATGCGACACCACACCCAGCTAAGAATACCCTTTAGCACAATTTCATAATGAAATTTTTCCTGTTACTTGAATATACTTTCCTTTACTCTAGGGGTAAACTTTCCCAAGTTTATACTCAAGTTTATTAGTGCAAGTTAGTATAGTCTAACTACCTAACACAAACTTTCTTTCATAAGCAGAACAAAATTCCTTTGATACAATGTGAGTTTTTTCTGATAAACTGATTTTAAAGAAATTTCATGCTTTGCTCATTTTCAGACTTCTTTAGTGTCTGCACATCCATCTTTGCTTCTTTCAACATAAACTGAAACCCATGAGAACTGATTTATGTATAAATGTAAGAGCTACATGTCAGTGTAGACACACTGTCCATTTGTGCCAATTTTTAAAGATAAAGTAAAGTCAAAATATTGAAAAGTACAGAATCTGCAAGGACTAACTGGATTCGGGAACAGAGAAATGTAAAGTACCACAGTGGACATAAATCATAGAGATATGAACTGGTTTTATCAGAGAAATTATGTGGGAACACAAAAACACGAACGAAACATATATAATTATCATATAAAATGAGTGACACTGTGGTTCCTAATTAGTTATGTCTCAGCAGGTAAGCCTCCATGGCATGCTCTTAGTTCCTGTCCACGTAAATATACCCACTGGTATACAGCTGTGATGCCATGTAAAGCAAGTCACTTACGAATCTGAGACGATCCCTTCTGCTATTTCACAAACATGCACAAATAGGAGGGCAAACGTAAGAATCCATCTCAGGTTATGGCCAGGAAAATGAAGCCAGGTATTGTGATGAATTTGCACTTTTGAGCTCTGGCTTCCCCACCCTGGGGGGAAACATGAGAAAAAAAAAGAGAGTGAGAAATAGATAAAACAAAAGGATCTGTTTTTAATCATGGATATAATTTATAGTCCTGTAAATGTACCAGGTTCCTGAAACCTTCGTGGTTCTGCGGGTAGTAGTAGAAAGTCTATTCTCTTTGCATTGTGTTAAAAAATAACAATTTCAATCAACTTTTACACCACTGCCTAGGCTCATGCCTTAGCACTTGTTTCGTTGTTCAAAAGTGACACAGATCGGAGAAGCATGGCTCTGTCTCATGCTAGTCAGAAGCTCGCACCGACAGCTTTCTGATTCATTCAAGAGAAAACAAATGAGTAATTATAATAACAAAAGAAATTTGGTGTGTACAATCTTTGGAGACATGCAATCTGTGGGAGGACTAACAACATACAGCCTTTGGTGGTGAAATGTAGGCTCGTTGGTCAAGTCAGTCTGAATCCTAGTCACATCTTATGAGAAGAATGATTACCACAGACTGGCTAGCACTGTTTGACAAGTAGACCGATACTCTTCTCCAAGAAAGCTGAGGTGTTGATCATTAAAGGGCTTTCACGCAGATTCAACAATATTATAGCTTTGTCCTGAACTCTAAAATATTTAACATTGCATTTTAGTAAAAGTTTGATGATTTATTCCCAAAACTATACGTGGACTAACATCACTTCGTGTGTAGTATACTAGGAAAGAATCCCACTTTCTTTCCCCTCATTTTCTGATGCTAGAAAAGTTCTACGTACTTCAAGAATGAATGATGGAGATTTGTGCTTGAAATATTTCAGGAAAGAATTCCTGTGTAGGCAAAAGGGACTCGTGAACATTCTTTGAAAAGAAAAGTGATTCCTTTCTTAGTTATTTCTACATGTACTTAATCATTGTAAGGCTAGTTATAGTTCATCTATTCTACTAGAATTTATGTTATAAATTCTTGCAGGCAAGTTCTCAGTCTTTTTTCCTAGTACCCAATACTTCTTTGCGATTTCTGTATAACACCCCCCCCAACTCAAGTAGCCAAGGCCTTAAAAGACAGAGCTCATTTTTTTGTAGTTCCACTGCCAGTATCCACTCCAGTTCCTCTCTGTTCAAATAATTTCATTGCCAGCCCCTAATTGGAATGAAAAGGAACAGCACAATCCTGGCTCTCAAGGAGTTAATATTTGAAAATGAATTGTCAATTGTAGAATCCCAATTAATATTCATAAAATACCCATTTTCTACTTCTGGTTTTAAAAAAGGATTGCTTCGTGCCTTACGAATACTACTATACAAATAGTGACTAGTATTTTTGCCATATGGCATTTGGTTCCAATATATTTATTTTTTCCAATATATTTATTGCCTACATATTTGTTTAACATAAATAACAATGTACTAAGAGTTATGTTGACTTCTGTATATACCATACAACAAAAATTCTTTGATCTGCATTAGAATGTCAAACATATGGTATCTTCTCCATTGATTGTTGATTGTTGAATGTTGGTAGTTTTTTTTTTTTTAAAGAAAATCAGTACAGAACTGTTCTTCTTCCTGTCATGGGCAAAACCAGTCATGCGAACATTAAACACACAATAATTCAAAATATCAGTGACTTCTTGTGAAGGGGTAAGAACAGGAGATGTGGGAAGGAAATCAAGACCAGAAAACACTACACAGGGGAGTTCCTTTTATTCTGATGATTATATTCCTTCAGATGAGTGGTGGAGGGGTCAGTGGGTATTTATTATAGTTAATTTGAATGATTTTCTATAGCAAAAATGTTTCACTACTTTGAAAAAGTTAAAGAGTCTGTTTGGGTTGTTTGAAGTTCCACAAATTATACATAATTGCTCTAAATAATTGGATTGCATACATATGTAAATGGTTAAATAATAGCAGAAACTATTTCTAATTTCTTTCCAAATAACCTTCACACGTATCCTTCCTACCTAAAACACGACCCATCACTCCCACTTTCGCTTGTATATTCTGTTTCTTTCTCAAATATGTCACTTATTCAATCCTCCTCACCAGCCTCAAGAAGAGTCAGCTGTTTCCTTGGCTTAATGCCTAGGATAATTTGTTCCTGCATCTTAAAAGGAGCTGGCAATGGTATAGACCCATTTCTCTTCACATAGCTGCTTCTCTAGCTTACTCCCAGGAGATAAGAACAGCACTTGGATTACCCAGTTACCATGCCCATCTCCTAGCACAAGATCAGTGTGCATTAACTGCTGTAGATCTATCTCATGGAGCTGTTCTTCTCTCTTTTTAAAAAACAACTACTGCTGCTCAGCAGGCACATGACTGCTCATCAGCCTATGCACTTTCGTACGCTAAAAAGATATCATTGAAATAGTATACACAAAGTACATGTTTAGGCTTTTGTCACTGACATGTGCATTAGCTTTTATGTTGGAGAAATTCATGCAATATTATTCCAAATCTCAGCCATTAACAACACATAAGACAGTAAGTGAAATAATACAGGACATTAAATTACTTACCGATAAACAATATTGGAAAAGTGATAAACAACAGGAAGACATGTGGAACCAAGTTGAGGGCATCCACAAAGCAGGGGTTTTGTAACACCCCATTGTAGATGTTATATGAAGAGATGTTGTTCCCGCAAAATGACAGACTCATCTTTTTTTATATGATTTATTCTAAAACAGAAAGAAAAGACTCTTACTTTTAAACTCTCTTCCATAAAACTATGGCTTTAAATGGGGGATTATGTCATAAAATGAATCCCTCTTTTGCAGTTTTGAAAATAGAAAACCATGTCAAAGTAGCTTGAAGTTTTCTTATAAAGACTTTATTCCTTCTATAAGGTCCTCACTTACATAGCATTTTTAAAGAAACGCATGTTTTAGGAAGCTGTATAAGAGTATCTCCCTAGAGTGGCCTCTCAAGAGTGGTAGTCTGACTAAAATAATGTCAAAGAACAAAAATGGTGATATATCAAAAAGATGGCAGAACCAAAATGGTGACATTCAGAAAAAGGAAGTGTAAAAACAAAAACCAATGATTGAAAAGTCAAAATGGTACACTATAACATCATTTCCCATGGTCCCCTCACTGAAAATAACACAACTGAGCAACTTTAGCCGGATAAAATTTACTGAAGAAATTGTAAAAATAGCAATTTCTAGAAACTTCTAGAAATAGAGACCAGCACGGGTGTGAATCAGCTTTTCTCTGAGGAATATTAACCTCAAGTGCTTCCAGTGAATTAAGACCAACTCAAGTGACAAGTTAGTGAACCCACTCAGGTCTCTGCATCAGAAATATTCTTAAAGGAAAAGTACTCTGCTGGAGTTAGGAAACAGAGGCCAGACTGAAGCTGGAAATCTGTGTTCCGTTAGAATAGAAGTAGACAAGGGTAGAGAGCAAACGGAGGACAACGTCACACAGGGCTCACAGGTCACTCTCAAGACCTTGGCTTCTCCTCGAAATGGACTGGAGCCAGTGGGGCGGGGAGGGGGGGTCTTTGAGCCAAGGGGTGACATGCCCTGGTTCCGGTGGACCCCTTTCCTGACTGCGCTCAAGCAAATGATGGAAGAGCAAGAGTCTGTCCCCTCAAAGTACTGCTGTGAAATCCCAGCAAGTTTCAGCACTCTGACAACCTCTTCCATAATACTTACTACTTACTTATTCCCTACTAAATTGTGGGCGCTTTGCATCTATTTCCTTAAGCCCTCAGAACAGCCTGGTAAGGACAGTGGTTTCTGCAGCTCTCAGCAGAGGGTACTGAGGTTCAGACAGATTCAGTAACTTGCCATCCAGTAGAGAATCCAGGATCCATCCCCACGTGTGTGACTCATAAATTATGTTATTTCCACTGCATTATGCAGCTCCAGCTTGATTTTTTTTAAGAAATGATCTTATCTGTTCATATTAAAACAAGTAGCAGTTTAAGCTTTTAACATTACTGAACCTTTTTTTCTCCATATTTATATCACATTGGATTCGAAACTAGATTTTTAACAGCTGACCAAAGTTTACTTAACTAACATAATACCTTCTCTTTCTTTTCGTTGATAATTGATTTAGCAATGGGCATGAACAAGAACATGTTTCTTAGGAAAAAGCAAAGACTATCACACAGAAAGCAATGGCAAAAATAGACTATTGGGGAAGGTAAATTGCAACCAAATTTTTTATAAAGCAGTGGAGAAGTGTACAGACTAAAAGCCGGTATTTTTATAATCTAAAATGCTTCTGTGTAATCGCACTCACATATTATTTTTGATAAAACTTTTTTGATACATTATCGACATGCTGTGCAGTTTTCTGATCTTTAAAAAAAATCTCTTTTTAAAAAACTCAAGATGCGTTTATTTACTCGATAAATCATTGCCACCTATTAAACTACTAAGTGGGATTTAAAAATTTAAAGACACTTGAGATTTTAAAATAACAATAAAATGTACACTATTAATTTATATGTGCATGTTAGGTGTAGGTATTTCTGGTAGAGGTGGAAAAAAATCAGAAACTAAAAAGTGACCTCTAGGGATGAAATTTTAACACAACTTCATCTAGTAGAGATGATAAAAGGAAACATAATCCCACACTTGAGATTTAAAATAATTTCTTTTGCCATAATCTCCAACTTCAAATTTCCCCTCCCCCCCAGCCTTCTAGTCCTCTTAACCGCAGCTCTTTCTCTTTACACTTTTGGCTCCGCCCCTTTTCTGCCCTTGACCCTTCCCCTCCTTATCCAGACCCCCGTTCCTGGGGCACATTCTAACAGGAAACCCACATTCTGACCCAAGGTGGACAAAAACAGCGAGGCGACTGATTACAGATAATGTTGTTAGTTATCACGTTCATGAAAGACATTTCATTCAGTGAAGGTTTCTGACTAATTCTTAAATTTCACACTGTAGGGATGGGGAAGGCAAAACCACTGCTGTGGGGAGGCGGAAGTCTGTCAGCTGACGCTGTCCAGAACCGCCCCTGGTGGAACTGTCTAAGCCAGACAGGGCCCAAGCATTAAGGAGGGAGAAGGAAGAGGAGTCAGACGGGGAAACACACCATTTCTTCCCCACAAGCATAACGATGAAGTGTATGGGACAGTGGATGGGGTTGGAGAACTTGACTGGATCCATTTTAAAGAAAAGTATCAGAAGTGAAACTTGGATGATACAGATGGTCTGTAGAATAGAAAATGTAAAAATAAAAATATATCTTGATGATTCAACTTATGATTCAAAGCCAAGAATTGTAGCATTGGTTACAATAGATTCCTTGAGTTGCACTGTATGACTGTTCCCTATCCCCTAGGACTTAAAACTTTTCATTTAGTAGGCGAATATAAGAATTGACCCATCAGCTCTGTTAGTTCTAAGAGAACAGCTATCTGATTTAATTCTAAAAAGTGGTAAAGTATTAAAATATATCAGGTACACCATTTATTTTTTGCCAGATGCATCCTTTAAAAATAAGCTCTAAGCAGAAGCTAGTACTCCTTCTGATCCACCTAATACAAAATGTCAGTTGTGACAGAATAGCAATTCCAGACAACTTCAAATGCTAGAAACACCTGAAAAAAAAATCCATGTTAAACTCCACAGGAAAGGGTTCTCACATGTCTAACAATTCATCCTTTGGTTATTCGGAGATTAACCAAATTATGAGCGAAAGATAAAGAACGTAGAGAATTTTCAAGGTGAAGATTAAATAAATGCTACAGTAAATTCTTTAAAATTATTCCTTGGATATTTCAGAAAACAAGAACTAGACGTCCCTCTGCCTAGCTCTCCATCTGCCTAGTTCGCTATGGCACACAAAGATCGCATTTACTAGCAAAAGGGACCGCTGACTTTTGATTTACTGCCCGGTCTGCATCGACCCTTTTCACTCTTCCAGGGCTGAGCCTTTTCTCCCGCGCATCACAGCAAACGCTAGAACCGCTCCGCAGAAAAGATTTCTCAGACGATGCCATGAAAATCGAACAAATAGAGCAAACATCAACCAATAAATACCTTGGGCTTGGCGAGGCTTCAAACCCCTACGGGTGCACTTGTGCTACCTTCGAAACACCGAGTCTCTACACTGTCTTGGGATGTAACTTTCTCCCCAGGACACATAACTCCTAAAACACAAAGAGCAACAAACGGTAAGCAGACACACAGCGACCTCGCGAGCAGTACAGAAAATGTCTCAGAGGAAAAAGAAAATTAGTAACACCTTTTCCCGTTTCCCGTTAGTTTAAGCAGGAGCCGGCAGAGTTCTGTAAGTAAAACTGGAAACCTGATCCCACCCCCTCCCCCTTTCCCAGCCCGGGCCCCGCGGCTTCATCCTAGAAGGGGCGAGGACGAGTGCGCGGGCGCCCTAAGGTTCCCAAATAGTAGATCAAAAACAACGGTTCGCCGCTACTCTTATTTTTTTCAGTGGTAGTTATGCAAAAGTCACGGACTCACTCGGAGGAGAGCTTTCTTCCCCTAGTCGAAGCGCGCAGTGTGCGGCCGGAGCGAATTATTTTTAGGCTGGTAGGAGATCAGCTGCTGCCTCCTATCGAGTTTCTAAATTGCACAAACTGCTCCGGGCCGGGCCGGGCCGGGCCGGGCCGGGGCGGACACCGCCGCGACTCCGAGGCAGGAAACTGGGCAGAAACCTCGCGCTCGCCCGGGGCCGGGACAGGACTCGGACCGGGCCCTCCCCACCGCCGGTGGCTGTGCGCGCTGGGGCCCCCTGCTCAGTGACCTTGCAAACTCGAGCAACCTGCGTCCCTTAAACTGCAAGGGACGCGGAAAGAATGCAGTGCAGGCTTCGTGATGCCCTGGGGTGCGATCTCCAGACGTGAAAGCGCGCAAGGTGCCCGGACCCCCACCCCCAGCTCCGGCAGCGCCCATTTATTGGCCTCGTAAGAGAGCGGGTTGGGGGATTCCAACCTTCCTCGCTCAGCGGACCCGGGCTGCGCAGGGCGCATTCTCAGTCCCCCCGTGACCGGGAAAACTCGCTCGTCCTCGCCTCAAGCGCCCTGGACTGCAAAGGCTGCCCTGCGCACTTTCTCTTGCTGCCAACCAAGGACGTGATTAACTCTGAGACAACCTGTTTCAAAGACGGTCGCTTCGCAGTAACAACCTCCCTCCCCACCAAGACGCGCGTGGGCTGCTGCCCTGAGGCTCGTCGCCTGCCCCAGGGCGCCTTGGACCCGGGCTCAAACCTGGAAGGACCAAGCACTGCACCGGGGCGGCTTGCTGAGACTCCGGAGCAGGGAGAAAAGAGCACTCGTCAACAACCAGGATCCCCTCAGTCCTCCTAGCACTCTGGGAGGCTGAGGCAGGAGGGTCTCTGGCTCCAGGCCAGCCTGGGTAATTTAGTGACTTAGGAAGACCATACCTCAAAAAAGTGAGGGGAGGTGTCTGGGATGGTGGCTCAATGACTAGGCGTAGGGGAATCGTCCCAGCACCTTGGGTGTAATCCCAGGAGAGCCATGAGCTAAGTTTAAGGACTAGAGCCTATGAGCGCAGTTCCAGAGGCACAATCCCAAAACACCACAGATTCCAGTGTGACTACACAAAGGAAGTTGAGGATTTTTAGCATCACCGTTGTGGAGGCCATTTACAATAAGTACAGTGTGCTTATTGTACAAACTTAGGGAGATAGGGATAATCAAGGAAACGAATGAGCCACCCCCACCCAAGCCCCATAAAATGAGTGAAAGCATTGTTATATTTGAACAAGTGTAGACACTAAAATATATTAACTAAGAAGACATGGATGAGGTAGTCAGCCAGACAGACATCAGATCCTCAGGACTCTGGACAACTGGGTGTGTGGATTCCCTCTTTTGTTCAGCAGGACCAGGAGAAGTACTTTTGTCCTGAACAGGATGTGAGGACAGAAGAGAGAGCCCTTGCCCTTTCAATAAGCGCGAACGAGTATGTTGTCACTTCATATTTGTTCTTTGCATTTTTATTGGTAAAATTGGTCTCCACCCACTACCTTTAAAAATAATTCCTTTCCAGTGGTATTTTTAAAATCTCTAAAGAAATGACTTGAACGGCTGTATACTATTCCATTGGGTGGCCATCCCATAATGTAAAATCCATTTCCTATTGTTGGACATGTGGTTCCAAAGTTTCACTAGTATTTGTTAGCGTATGATTAACTTTTTTGTTATGACAAACTTCAAATGAAAGAATCTTAATTCTTTCTTGCAGGTGATTTCTTTAAGATACAGTCTCAGAAGAGTCAAAAGTGGTATAAGATATGGATATACAATATAAACTCATTTTTATGAAATGTTCAATTAAATTCAACTCTAAATTCAAAAATAATGTGCTAACTTCTTCAGACACTGGATGGGGTGATGGTAAGGGCAGCTAGCCAGGCAGAGAGAACAAATACCGGATGGTGTCTCGTATATGTGGAATCTTTAAAAAAATAAAGTCCCACACATAGACACTGAAGGTAGAAAGGTGTTTGTCAAGGGTGGGCAAGTGCAGGAAATGGCGAGTCAGTGGTCAAAGGCCACAAACTTTCAGTAATAAGATGAATAAGTTCTGAGGGTCTGGAGTGCAGTATGATGGTTACAAATAATTATCCTTTATGATATTCTTGAGATTTGCTAAATGCAAACTCAAGATTCTCACATCTTAAGAATTGTCACTTTTTTAAAAAGTAACTTTACCAGGTGATAGATACATTGAGTAACTTGGTGGTAATCATTTCACAGTTAAGTTATCATTAGAACACTTTAAATATATATAATTTAAATTCTATCTCAATAAACCTCCAAAAATAAACTCAAAAGATTATTCTTAGACTTCTTCACCTATAGCTCACCTTTCTTCACAGAAGGACATTTCTCCTTACATAGTTTTTCTATTTTTCCTACTAATAAGCCAGAATTATGGTTTGCTGTTTCAGCATTAAACCAACCTTGCATTCCAAGGATAAATTTTTCCTAGTCATAATAATATAACTTTTTATGCATTCCCAGATTCAACATAATAATATCTTATTTGGAATTTTTGAATTTATCTTAAAGAGAAATACTGGTCATAGTTTTGCTCTTTTTTAGATCTTTCTTGTGGTTTTGATTGGTTGTTTTTTTTTGTTTTGACTGTCTTCAGTTTTGATATCGGGAATTTGCTGACCTCATGAAATGAATTTGAAGTATTCATTCTTCTTTTTTTCTGAAAAAAAGTTTATAAAATACTTTTGTTCCTTAATATTTTGGTAGAATTCAAAGAAGTCTTGTGTACCTAGAGTTTTCCTTGTAGACAGACCTGGTATTTTCTTATTGGGTATGTTGGTCTTCAGATCTTCTGTTTCTTCTTGTGTCAATTTAGATAATCTGTGATTTTTTAAGAAATTTGTAATTTGTTCTAACTTATTGAATGTCTAGAGATAAAAATTGTTTATATTTCCTTAGCCTACTTTTGATACTATGGGTTTTTATTGATGACCCTTCTTTCAATACTGATATTGGTGATTTCCATTTTACTCCCTTATTTTGTATTTATTAGTTTATGCAGAAATTTGTCAATATTATTTAGTTTAAACACAATTTTGTTTCCATTAACTTCATATTCCAGAACATTCTTTAAAATTTCTTCTTATCTCATTACTTAGAAATACTTAACTGCCAAATATTTGGAGACCATCTAGGCACATTTTTTGAAAATAAGGTTTATTCATTTTTTTTCTTTTATTGTTGAGGATTAAAGCCAAGGCTTCATTTACTCTGTGCAAGTATGCTACCACTGAGCTTTATCCCCAGACCCAAAGTAGGATTTATTTAGATAAAATTTGCATACAGCAAAATCTATCTGTCTTACTTTCAAGTTGCTAAGACAAAATACTTGACACTCAACTTAAAGGAGGGATGGTTTATTTCAGCTCACTGTTTGCAGAGGTATCAGTTCATGGAAGTCTGCTTAAAGGCAGGGCAATATGGCAGAGGGGCATCGTAGAGGAGAAACTATCCAAATCAGGGCAGGCTGAAAGCAGCCAGCCCTCCTTCTTTCCCTTTTTGTACTATGCAGCCTAAAACCCTATTGGTTGGTGCCTCTCACACACAGGGTGGATCTTCCCATCATTTACACCCAGAACTATTCTAAACCAATCAGTAGGCGAAGCCTATGCACACATCATTTGCTAACATTACATAGACTTGACCCAGTCACTTCCCATAAGCCCATCTATGAGCACATGAGGCTTTGGAAGGACATCTAGTTACGAGCCATAACACTACTCTCTATAGATTATGGTTCTAATAGTGTGGACAGACATGTACTGCCATGTGAGTACCGTTCCATCACTGAAGTTGAGAAAGTAGAAGCCTCAAAAAGTCTCTCAAGTCAAGGGTGGCGGCATAGGCCTGTACTCCCAGTATTCTGGAAGGCTGAGGCAAGAGGATAGCAAGTTCAAGCCATCAAGGCCATTTAGTGTGAACCTGTCGCAAAATTTAAAACTATAAATAAGTAAGGTTGAGGATGGGGATGTGGTGCAGTATGCCCTGGGTTGAATCCCTGGCCCAGCAAAAAAGAAAAGGAAAAGAAAGTCTCTCAAGCCAAAAGAGCAGTGGGTGTCCTAAGGTGTAGACGCTGAAGGGGCCTGGCATGCTTACACAACTTTTAGTAGCTCCATGTGATAAACGAGCCTATGGTGAGCTGGAAGGACTGCTAGACAATGGACATTTATTTCAAGATAAACAATGTAGGCTCCTGAGCAAGAATGTGCTATAGTCAGATCTCTGCTTTGAAGAGATCCCTCTGCCAAAGGTGTGGAAGATGCACTGGTGGGGATTAGAATGGAAACAGGAAGGTTTTGTAGTAGTTCCAGAGAGAGAGGAGAGGACCCAAGGTATCACAGTCACCGTGGACAGAAGGTTATCACAGAAACAAAACTACAGCAGGCAGTTCTTTAGCTGCCAAAAAATGCAGCCCCTTCTTCCCTGGATCCTTTCTGACTTTTATCCTCTTGAAGAAGTCTTTCCACAGGGATTTTTGGTTTTTTTAGGGTCAACACATCACCCTTTTCTTCCTCTGTGATACTGTGCTTGCCTTCAGTCCCTTTAGTGACTTATGTTTCGGTGTTGATGTTCTAAATATGAACTGCGAGCCAGGCTCTTTTCCTTATCACCTGAAACACCTAGGAGAGATCTTATTCCCCTACATGTATTTAGCCAGTACTGTTGTGCTGGTAAAAAGTACAGATTTTCATGAATGTTCCTGCACTATTTGCTATGTGTCCTTAAATAAAATTGTACTATTTCTCTGAGGATTAGTTTCTTCACCTGAAAATAGACATAATGTCCAGCTCTGAGAATTTTCAGGGCACTGGCTAAGGTATATTCCCACAAAATATTTATCGTGGTGACACCACTCAACAGATTACTGTTATTCTCCTGTCAAGATTGACTTTTCAGTCGGGCATGGCGGCACATGCCTATAATCCCAGCACTTGGGAAGCTGAGGCAGGAGGATTGTTGCAGGTTTGAGGCCATCCTGGGCTGCAAAGTGAGCTCAAGGCCAGCTTGAACTGAATTGCAAGACCCTGTCTCAAAAAAAAAAAAAAAAAAGGACAAAAGATTGACTCCTCTAAATGAATATTCTACAAACAACTTGGGTACAAACTATAATATTATCTGCTTGGTATCTTTGTCTTAGGAATTTACCCCTCTCTTGATCTACATGGTTTCTGTAGGTGGGCCAATGTGAGTCTGCGACACCAGGATCCTAAGTACACCTCATATAACATGTAATATGTACATGAGCAAGGCTAGACCAGTCAGACAGGGCCTTTCCCAAATAGCAAAATAAGAGAACAGTCTGAAGAGATGAAAGCGAGAAAGGCAGGAGGGATTCCAGATGACACCAGCGTTTGGACTGCTCTTCCCAGATTCCTGACCTTGTCGCTAACCTGTGGATTCTTCATTTCGCTTATGCTCACCAGGCAGGGACTTTGCTGTCTATATTCAGAGAAAAAGCCCTACTATTAATCTTTCAGTCTATACTTGAACTGATAGATTCTGCTGTCCCAAGCTACTCTCATTTCCTGTTTCTCATCATGGTGCTCCTCACCTTACAGTCATGCCTTCCTATATCTTTGACTAAAATTAGTACACAAGGAATACACTTCATGATTGTTAAGTGTTCCATACACACATCCCAACTTGAAACATGGCAGTATAACAGCCTCATAACTGAGGTTTATTATAATGACTTCCAAAAATACTTTACAGTACAGTTAACGGTGCTGAGTCATGATGCCAAATACAGCTCTTGGATCAAGGTAAATACAGCTTTGGTCTTTGTTTCCTCGCTCTGTCGGCCACTGGCTGCTGAAATCACCATTCAGACAGTCATATCCACCACCGTCACCACAAAAGTGTCCAGCACCATTTTTCTTTGTGTCAGTCCTCAGTTCTTTCTCCTAGACTCTAGGAAGTAGGAAGCTGAAGCAATCCTCCTCCACATTTAGGTACAACTTAGAAGTATTGAGAAATGACACAACAGCACATAAATTTGGCTGAAGAAATACCCAGAAAGAAAGAACAGAAAACCTTTCTTAGTTCGTGCCTAAAAGGCACAGGGATTCACTACTCTATAACAATAATGGCAGGAAATTTAAGCAATTGCCGTAAGCCAGGCAGTGGGCAAAGCATTTTATTCAACATCACTATCATTGTCTGAGGTAAGCGTTGTAACTGAAGGAACTAATGAAAAATAACCACATACACCCCACCACGAGCCGAGTGGCTGCTGGGACAGGTGTAAGATTTTCCTTGTATCCTCCACGAGCACAGAAAGCATTGTACAGTAGAGACGGATGCACAGTGCACTACAATATATCTGCTTCATAATGACAATAAGGGCTAGGCATAATTTTCAAGTGGAGAAGAAAAGATTCAAAAAATATCAGTATTGATCAGGAACAATTTCTCTATATCTTTAGAACTTTGGTAAAATGTAAGTTCTTTCTGGAACAAAAGATATATTATGAGAGTGGCATAATAAAAATATAAACTATTCACAGTACATTCTCTCTTTTGCCCTCTGAGCCTCTTCCTGCTCCTGAGCCTTTTCCTACTTTTTTTGTGCTAGTAACTCTACCTTCAAGCCTTGAATGCCTTGAATGCGTTGCTCAGCTTCCCTCCCCTCCCCCTCCCTCCTCACGCGGTTATCAAGTCAGCCGTGCTGCCCTCAGCTGTGGCTTGCCTCCCCCTCTTCCTTGCCTTTCTCTCTGCCAGCCTCAGGCTCTTCCTAGTTGTTGTGTCAACCTTTTCATTCATCTTCCAAAGTGTATCTCCCGTTATGGCTCTACCGCAGTCATAAACTTCTGATGACTCACCAAATGCTGTCACCGTGTTGTTTAAAGTCCTCACAAAGCTTGTCTCACCCTCACTGACTCCTTATTTTACAGGGAAACTCCACCATTCATACATCTCTGCTCTAATCACTTGCTTTGCTCATCCAGCCGCCCAAGTGATCTCTTCCCCGCTGTGCCCTCTCTGAATTCTGTCTTGTTGCAATGCGTCACTCAACTACAGGTCTAGTGGTGCGTGCCGGGAATGGTGGGACTGCGTGGATACCACGTCCCGCGCTACAGGGTTGTAGCAACCCAGTGTGCTCCAGTGGCAGCCTGCACACACCGAATCAACACAGCCAAAAAGGCAGCAGGCCAGTGGCTCAGTCCTTCCCCTTTAAGATGAAAAAGCACAGATTACCCAGAGAAGAAAGAAGTCAAGGCGTTGCCATCAAACAAGCAGTCCTCTCTCATCTTGCCAACTATGCCTCAGTTATCTCAGGTCCACAGCAATTTTCATGGAGAATTTGATATTCTCCTGCTCCTTTCTTTTTTTAAAATGAAAGTAGACATTCAAGTGGGGAGAGTGGTACAGGTGAAGAGCAGTGAGCGGTGTTCCTGGAGGAGATGTCATTAGCACCCTCCTGAAAGGTGAACCAATGGGATTCTGAGCCAGGTGAGCCATCTTCTGCTTTGTTTTTATAACACTGAACTTTGTTCTGAGTCAAATACTTACCTGAGTCAAGCAACAGAGACTGACAGCAGATTCCTCAAAGATGACAGTTTGTGGAATGAAAGATACACATAGTATTTATACAAAACAGGAGGCATGAGATCTACATCTTTATTATTATTTACCTTGGAAACCTGGAAATGAGGCTCCTATACATGCACAGAATATTCAGTGTTCAAGGGCTCTTATTCAGCTGTAAGTAGAGATGAACTTCCTTAGGAAAAACTATAAAAGGACATGAGGTTTAAAAAAAAGAGTCATGATGTTGTTCCAGATCACAGAGGCTAATCTGAGAAACAAACCCTGAGAACATTTAATAAGCTTAGATAAGCACTAAAGGTTACATTGGCTCAGTCACGTAATAACAATTTTTTTATTCTATTGCAAATGTGAACCCTTTAAAGAGTACATTTCCTTCTTTAATGATTCATTGGGAAGAAACAGCAGTCATAAGCCAGAAAAAGTACAGTCCTTCAGATCTTGGTGACAATACCGGAAGTTGAGTTGGCCTCTTCAGGCACAAACCTCACCACGCATTTGTTTCTTGACACCATGTGCCTCACAAGTTGTGGGAAAAATAGCATTAGGCGGGCTGGACACATCTATTATGTTATAGAGCTCTAAGTCTAACAAAGAAGAAAACCACTAAATAAATGACAAACACTTTAAATTACAGTGGTGTTCAGAATAATGAGGAGGAGCACAGTGCAATAAAAGAGCATTACGCCAAGACCGCACCTAATTTGAGAAGCCTTCCCATGGCAATGGCATTTAAGCTGTGGCTTGGGCTTGAGAAAGAGTAAATCAGGGGAAGGGGAAGGGGAAGAGGATTTAGGGACCGTAGCCCTCTTCCAAACCAAGAGAACATGTGCAAAAGCCCTGCAGTAGAAGGAGCTGCCCATCTTTGAGGCACCAGTGTAAATCAGCAGCTGAAATGCAGAGAAGAGCAACACAAGATGGGACAGAGCAGGCCAGGCCTTGAGCACAATAAAGATCTGGAATTTCTTTGTGTGGTGCTGGGGATTGAGCCCAGGGCTTTCACAGTATCAAAGTGGTGTGCCACATAAATTTCATCAGGATGTCTGGGAGTAGAAGGAAGCAAAAGATCCAAATAACGATGGGGCAACAATATGGAAAAGGTAGACATGATCCTAAATGCCTTGTACAGGCTATGTCACACATTGCATTGGGAAGAGCGAGCCATATAGTCATGCGTATAGTGCCCAAGCAGACAAGGGAACAGCTAACAGTCTGACTGAAAGTACAAAAAAGACCTCACATGTTGCTCTTGCTTTAATCCCACTTTTTATGATTGCCAGATATGACTTTTTAAATTTTTCCAACTACTTGAAATTATTTTAAATATTTTTTGCTTTGTCTGGGCTTGGCATGAGATCTGAAAGGGATGCTTGCTGAATTTTATCATACTAGTAAATGTATAAGGTGGTACTCAAAAATCTTCGGTGGTGCTCTCATGCGATGGAAGATTAGGGATGAATTTTGAAGTGTGGCCCACTAATTTGGGTAGAAGATCAGCTTTCACAGCACACACTGACCTGTGCACACTGACCTGTGCACACTGACCTGTGCACACTGACCTGTGCGTGCCAACTGTTGCCTGAAAACATTTTGTAACAGGCTATTAAAATAGAAGCTTTGACTCAAACCAACAGATAACAGGTATCCAAGTGAGCCAGAACACTCTGTAGGATTTGCAAAAACAAGGTGGAGAAAACACCAGTTAGGTCATTCTTAGTCCCCTAGCCTACAAAGTCAGAAAAGAGTCAGGAATTAGTGAGTAGAAGATTATTTCAAACGGGTACTTTTGAAGACCAGTCTTCAAATGGAGTTCTGCAGAAGAGAAAGACTTGAAGAAGTTTCCTCTTAACGTTATGGTATGAGAAAAATGATTTAAAGACACCGATTGGTGAGTTTGATCTGTGTCTCCTGTAGCCTAAGGGACAAAGTCCATATTGTCATGCTTGATAAATTTGAAGGATGACAGGCGAGATGGAGAGATAAAATTTGAGAAGTTACTGTAGCTTCATTCCCATCCACTGTTTGCTCAACCATGTTTGTGACTACTCCAGAGCAGCCTATCGACCCAGAAAGTAGGGGAGGACAAGCCCCATGTATGTCTGGTATCTTGGAGGTCTACAACTTGCAAGGTGCTTGGTGGGGGTGTGCACTAGGGATGCAAGCTCGGGCTTTGTGCCTACCAGGCAAGCACTGTACCACTGAGCTACACTCCCAGCCCCAAGGCTCAACTGTCTTAGGACTTCAGGGAAAATTTATGTGAGCATCCCACTACATTTTCCCCCTAATCTTCTTCATTGTGTTGTGAAGACTCTGAAAACCCTAAAAGGAACATTTCAGCCTTTTGGGTATTTTTATAAAAGATGAAAGCAAGATAAAACGAAAGCTTTTGGCAAACTGTAAATCACCATCAGACATTAGTTTACTTGGTGTCTATTTATTATACAGACTACGTTGAAAGGATCCTCCACAAAATATAATACAAGAATGTGTAACCATACATAAAGCAGTTCTACTTGTTTGGCATTTTCCTATATTTAGTCTCTAGGCAAGATTTCATGGGTTTAAATTTAGCTAGGAAGGTGAAAATCATAACAACAACTAAATTCACTTGAAACACTTTCCGCAACACTTTCTGCAATTCTCCCTCTCTTCCTGTCCCTTCCCCAATTTTGTTTCTTGTTTGTTTGTTTTGTTTTGTTCTTTTTTTTTTTTTTTTTGGAAAAAACCCAGGGAAAATATCTGAAGTAATTATTTTTAAAAAACAAAGAAAAATTTAAATGTAATGAAACTTTCTTCCTTCCTTTCTTCCTTCCTTCCTTTTCTTTCTTTCTTTCTTTCTTTCTTTCTTTCTTTCTTTCTTTCTTTCTTTCTGAGAAACAGTAAATAGCACATTGGACAGAATTCAAAACTGAAAATTACCTGTTAATTATAAAAACCAAGATCAAATATCCCTCTTCGTTGGAAAATAAAAACAATGACAATAACAACTCTTAGTCAAAGGACAGGAAAATATATAAAACCTTATTTTCTGAATATATTGTTCTTTTTCTATTCTTTCAGTTTGATCTGGAGTTTGTTATTTCCATTTGTAGGTGATTAAATGTACCAGGATTCACTTCAGATGTTGGCACTATTATGAGAACTATCTTTCCTTTAACTTCAGCTCAGTAATAAAATTTTTGAGTTCTAATCCAGGCCCCAAAGCAGTTTTTGTTGTAGAAATTATCTGAAGCCAGTCTATGCTTTTTGGTAGAGGTCTACAACCAGTCTCTAGCTTCACCAGAAGCACTACAAGATAGATTTAATTAATGTCTCAAACTAAGAGGACTTTATTAGCTTAATATCTTACTTGGAGAAGTCTTTGAGTGGTTCCTCCCTTCTTGAGTACTCTCCTCTCTTCTTCCAATAACTAAATAAACAGAGGCCAGCCAGAGAAGGTCTTGGTCTTAGCCCTGAGAGAATCTCAAATTCTGTGAGAGAGTTTTGATCCCCCTTGGGCCCTGAAATCATTCCATTCACCTCTTTTTATTTAGCCTTCACCACACATTTGTTAGGGAGATTGTGGACCTGATTGGTCTGCAATAAGTAAAGGATATTATTCACCCAATATAAACTATCTCTAAGAAAAATCATAATTGATAGTTTTTTAAATTAGTGATCCATCAGGTGCAGTCATGTTCTTTATTCCATCATAAAAGAATTTTCTCTTTCTGGTCTCTGTTCTTCACGTTCACTTTTGATTGAGTTCATGTTATCTTTGATGTACTACTTGCAAGCTTCTTTTGTGAAGATGGTCCTTCACATGTTGGTCTGTGACCATATTCATTTAAGCAAATCACACTTAGTATTTTGGAGCTATAGTTTGAAAAATTCACTGTCAGTCCCACAGCAGCATTTGAATCATTTATTAAAAGTTGTCTTTGCTAGAATCCTAAGTATTTCTCATATAGTTTTAATTGGGCTGTTACCATGTATACAATGTTAATTTTCCATCAATAACCATTTTAAAAGGGGCAATATTGAATTGGAGCTTTTAGCCCTACTGAAAAAAATATGAACATTTAAGAATTTGGTCTCATTTTGTCATTCAATAAGCATATAGAGATTTTTCAGTTTCTTTGGAGTAAAATAAAAGCTGAGAAAAGTCATGTTCTAGTGTTTCTCCTGCTACCTTAGGAGCTCATTATTCCCTAGGACGAAAAGAATACATAAGAAAGAGTTTCCTACCATTCCATCCATGCTACTGAATAAAATACTTCTGTAGGTCAGAGAGCATACAAAGCTTCTCACTTTGTTTCCTGGCTATGATGGTGATCTGTTCTTCCTGTTTATCCTTCTTGAGGATATCAACTTTTCTCTGCTTTAGTTCCTGGAACTCTTTCATCTCCGAGTGATCTCTATTCTCTCCAGCTTTCCTGACTCACTGATCTCAACATTCAAGACCATTTAAGTTTCACCCAGCATGGCTGGTGTCCAAACCAAATTTAGAGGAATAAGAATCTTACTTCCAGTTTTAATTTTAAATGCCTACCACAGAAACTAATCTGAGAGAAGAGACAAAGAACCCAAAATAAAGGACTAAGAAAAAATCCAAAATAATAATAACAGCCCTTTCACAGAGACATCCCCTAGTCTTATCAGGCTACAGGGAAAACATGTAGAACCATAGAATCACAATTGTCAGACATCTAATTTACAGAGGAGTTCATTCTCTTAATGTCAATGGCTCTTTGATATAGTGACTATCACTCAGTATAGCAAAACCACTGGTGATCAAATAACAGCAACTATCACTTAAATACCAGGCAAATTGATTGAAGAATCATGCAGGGTGGGATCTCCACTTAATTTTCAAAAATACCACAAATATTTATTCTGCGCTCATCATTACAAAACTAAACATAACTCAAACTTGGTTAAGCAAAGAACACTCAAGGTAGAAGGACTAACATAAGCAAAGATTTTTTTAATGTAATAGAATCAAAGCAATATCTACAAAAGACATGTAGAGTGTGTGTGTGTGTGTGTGTGTGTGTGTGTGTACATTTGTCTTAACAAAAAACAATGTTAAAAGTAGATTGAGGAATTTACCATTCCTTAATAGTAAGGCAAAAGAAAAAAAATGAAGATTTCTAAACAAGAAAAAGACACGGTCAAAACTGAGCTTTAGGTAGGGGAAACTCAGAGGACTCTTCATTTTGAAGACAGGAAAGAAGTTTTGCTGGCAGCAGAGACATCAACCAGCTATGGGACTCATTCTTGGTTTTCATGAGCCGTAATAGGGGCAATAAGAATACAGGTGAGTGATAGAGGCTAGTGGACTCTTAGAAGTAGACTGACCATGACTTGAGAATAAACTGATTTGAAATAACATGGAAAAGGAGTAAAAAGCATTGCAATTTTTAGGCTGAAATTTTTGAAATTG
Organism: Dinomys branickii; assembly: GCA_004027595.1. Classification (NCBI taxonomy): domain Eukaryota; kingdom Metazoa; phylum Chordata; class Mammalia; order Rodentia; family Dinomyidae; genus Dinomys; species Dinomys branickii. The sequence continues at coordinate 85,245 of PVLD010007039.1, forward strand.
AGCTATTTACAATAAAGGAGGTTCAGAAAAATATGATCACCCATGTGATTATATAAAATGTACTTATGACTGAAGAGTGCCCACCAAAATAAATATATTTAGTAATGAAGGCGTGCAGTGATCACAACATGTTTTATCTGCGACTCAACTTTAAACTGGTGACAACTGAGCAGTACCGTGTTTACTAAAATGTAACTGTACCACACATCTTTAAGTGTTCTGTGATCTAAAATTGGGACTATTAACAAAATACCTTTTGCTTTCTCAGATTAGATATTTACTTAGCTGTTTATATGACAAATAATTCTCAAGGGTTTATAGTTTACTAGGCCCACTTTATGAAGGCTAACACACATGGGCACTTATACACTCATCATTAAAAGGACAGATAGAAGTTACAGTAGGACTTCTGGTTTCTATAAGATGACAGAGAAGCTTTTGTGGAAAACTTTCACAACATAAATTCCTAGAAAATGCTATTAAAAACAAACGAAAAAGACTGCTGCATATCTGGGTTTGTGGAAAAGAAAAAGAGATCTAGATGTCAAGATCAAAGAGTCGTAAGTGTAGGGTTCACACTGAGGCAGCCCTAAGAGGTATTATAAGAGGGTTGTGGGGGTCATTAGAGCAGCTAATACTTGGATTGAATTTTAGCCCTTTTAGGGGATACGGGTTGAAAGCTTGGAAGTGACACCTGGCTTAAAGTCCTTTCTTGGATCTGCACTGTACCAGTCACTCTTCTGTCACTGGGACAAAATAGTTGACACTGACCACTTAAAGGATGACAGGTTTATTCTGGCTCACATTTTCAAATGACTCAGTCCATGGTCATCTGGCTGCAAGGTACAAACAGTATGACGGAAGTTGATGCAGAAGAAAGCTGCTCCTGTTGTGGTGACCAGGCAGCGGAGTACAAAAGGGCAGCCAGGCTCAGCAACACACCCTTGTGCATTACACTCCCAGTGTCCTGTCTCCTCTGCCTCAGTCCCACTTCCTGCTACCACATTCAGGAAATCAATCTACTTGTGAGGATTGCACCTCCATTATCCAATCACCTTCCAAATACATCAGACTTGTGGGGCCACTGTTTAGATCTAAACATAACACGCACCGTTCATGAACAGGAAAGTAAATGGTGCCACAGCCTTGTAATCTGGGCAAAAAGAAGTGTTAAATGAGAAATCACGTCCTCAGATCTGTACTCTCCACGGGTTGAGATAAAAACAGAAAATCTTCAGACTGAGTAGCAAACATAAATACTGGTTTTTAGCCAGTTATAGTCTTAAGTGTGTGGAAGAATCAAATGCAGAATTACCCTGGGGAGACATTGTAGTGTGTAGTGTCAATATTCAATGCCTCACTCAAATATCTTGAGCCCATTTTCACCTTCTTGCTTGTTTGTTTGTTTCCTTTGGAAGTAGGAGTGGGTTCCCCTTGCAGTCTGCTCTTCCAGCCAACAGTCAGCACCTTCTTCAGAAAACTGTCCTCCAAAGCACATCACCAGCTTTTCAGCAGCTTCCTTGCCTCAGTTTGAACAACTCTGAGGCATAGCCTACACTCCAGAGTACTATGCAGAAATCACTTTCCCTGGGATTTTGCCTGAGATCACACTCTGGCTTTCCTTTCTCTCCTTCTTTGTCTTCCCTGGTCCCTGCCTTGTAAGTTTCCCCTAAAGCACTTCCTTAGCAAGCACCATCCCCACACCCGCATCTCACATGGATGCTTGTAAGATTTGAGACCTGGCACACTCCCATAGGATTCTTAACGCAAAACAAACAAGCATCTCGCAAGACAAATTCTCTAAAAACAATCACAAAATTCACAAGGAAAAATCCTCCTGAGCGTCTGAAAGCAATCTTCAGAAACAATAACAGATGTACTATTTCAACCAACAACTTCAGGCAGAAAAATAACTTGTCAGAACATATAAATTAGCCAGGAAATTATCCAGGATGCAGATGGAGAGAACTAAAAATGGAAAGCATTACAGAGCTTGAGACTGAAGGAAGGGTAGACACAGGTATGATAGGACTTTCTAAAAAGAGAGTAGAAAAGAGGAGAGGGAATATTCAAAGGAATATGTTCAATTATTTTGTTTCTTTATTTTTTGTCATTTTGAGACAGGGTCTTGTTATGCAGTTCAGGCTGGGCTTGAGCTCACTTTGTAGCCCAGGATGGTCTGGAACTTGCAACGATCCTCCTGCCTCAGCCTCCCCAGTGCTGAGATTACAGGCATGTGCCACCAGGTATTTATGCCCAGGTATTTTAAAGAAGTTATAAAAGGCAGGAAGTAGCACAATTTCTACATAGGGTAAATAAACATTAAATGCATATGAAAAAAGCATTGCACAACAAAAAAATAGAAAGTACATCTTGAAACCAATCAGACAGAAAAGACAGATGATTTACAAAGAAACAAGAATTAGATGAGCAGGAGTATGTTATTGACGGCACCAGTGGAGTCAAAAGGAGAGCAATATATCTTCTTCTTCTTCTTCTTCTTTTTTTTTTTTTTTTTTTGGCGGTATTGGGGATCGAACTCAGGACCTTGCACTTGCCTGGCAGGAGAGCAATATATCTTCAAAGTAGAAAATATCTGTCACCATAAACTAAATATCACTCAAAGAGGAGAATAAAATAAAAATGATGACTGTAAGACGTTATGATGTAACAATAAATTTTCACTAACGAATTCAGTTGAGCTCAGAAAGAAGACCTGGGAGCCCAGAAATGATGTGAAACGACAGCAACAAAAATAGGTAAACACATAAATTATCATCATCGGAAAAGAAGCAACAATCTCCAGGATAAAAATGCTTAATCTGGGGCTGAGGAGTTTCCTTGGTGGTAGATCACTTGCCTAGCATGTGTGAAGCCTTGGGTTCAGTCCCCGGCCCCGAAAAAAAGGAACTTATTTGGAAGATGTAGAACTTACAAAGCAGATGAATTTAGAAGCTGGCATGTGAGCAGAGAACAGAGGAGATGAGATTTAATGCAGTCTATCAGCTGTTGTTCAAACAGGAAGATACCACAGGGGTCACCTTTGGACACTGCAGAGCTATCTACTTAAAGCATAAAAAGTAAAGGTATTCTTGGGTACAGTGATAAAAGGGGAGGGAAGGGAGATTTGCCAAACAAGATTTACCCAATAGAAAGAGAGAAGAAAAGACACAAAGTGAAATATGAGATATAGGATAACAGATAAGGTAGGCAGCACCAGCTATTATAATGTAACAGACAGACTATACAATCCAGTGGGAGGAAGCACTGTTCTAGTTTTAGCATTTTTTTTAAGTTTTAAAATGAATAGAAAATTTTTAAACATTTAAAACAATACAGAATTTCAAACAAGATAATGGGAAATCCACAATGGTTGTTATATTGCATATTGTTATCTTCAAGTAGTTGTTCAGATTACCAGATAGAGGCATGCAAAACTAATCAAAAAATTTAAGCATTAACTGTTCCTTTCAATAAACCAATAGAAACTAGTAATACAATTATCTTAGGTATCTTGTGTATGTGTGTGTATATATATTTTTAAAGGGTTGTCACATGATGATAAAAAGTGTTTTGTCAGGAAGATCTGTTAATTCTGAACTTATTTACACACCTGACAGTATCTGTGAATTACAATACTATGAAAGGCAAAACCTGACATAATGACAAGGAGATAGTGAGAAGCTTACAACCATGATCCTAAACTTCTAGACTGCTCTTTAACTGACAGAGAAGATGAAAAATTACCAGAGACAAGAGATTTGAACAACACAGTTACCATACTGCATATATGTGTCATGTAAGTGTGCCTTTGGGCTCTATGGCTGGTCCCGCATCCCTCTGAGCTGGCATGATTTCCTGCTCTGTTTCCTAGGAGCCCTGAGCTCAGGAGCCTTGCTCCCCAAAGCACTTCCATGTCTCTGCCGGAGTGCCAGCCAATCCTGGACTGAAACTTGAGCAAATTAAACCTCTCCTCCCTGAAGTTATGCATGGTGGGTATTACGTCTCAGTGATGAAGAGCCTGACTAATGCACCAGGCTACAAAGTAAGGCTCAGCAAATATCACTGAATGCACATTTTGTAGACCTATATGTTCTTATCATAACAAAACTAAGACAAGACAACTAACAGCCTATATATTTGTGGATTTGAAAACACAGGCCTTAAAAGAATTGAATTGTTGAAGAAGAAATCTGAATTAAGATTTCAAAATATGCCTTATGCCTTTTGGAAATACCATACATGTAGCACTACATAGCATCATATGTTACTATTGGATAAATTAAAGCAGCACTTAGATGAATTTTATAGTATATATTCACAATTAAAGAGAAAGTACTTTAGGTGAGTAAACGAAACATTAACCTCAGAAATGAAAGAAAGGGATAAAGTAGGATTCAAAAAAAAGCAGAACATAACAAAAACAGGAAAAACAACTCTAAGAAGTTAGATCAAGATATTATAAGACATTATAATTTATGACAAGAGTATATGTATGTTTCCTTCTAACTTTAATGGCCTTCTGCTCTGCTCCACGGAAGAACCTACACATCCTCCCACTACCCTTTCTCTGTTTCTCTGGCTTGAAAACACAGTCCTTAAAAATTAAACTGTCAAAGAAGAAATCCTAGTTAAGATTTTAAAATATGCCTTATGTTTTTTGGAAAGACTAAATTTCCAAAATCTCTGACCTTAAAATGAACATCCTTAAGACGATCTTTGCACTTGCTCTTGCCTCTGCCTGGAGATTTCTGCCTTTGCATTCCAAAAATGTCTCCAGTGCATTCACGTTTTCGTCAAAAGAATGTTTATTGAAATGGGGCCTGGTAGCACCCAACCGCAATCCCAGCACTCTGGCAGGCTCAGGCAAGAGGATCACAAGGTGGAGCCACCTTGGACTGCTTTGCAATTTAGCAAGGCCTCGCCTTAAAGTAAAAAATGGGCTGGGGATGTAGTCCAGTGAGAACTACAGGATTTAAACCCCAATACAGAGGGAAATGTGTTAATTGAGCATCAGTTATGTTCCAGGAAGTGTGTTAGGCACTAGCGAAAACAGAGTGACATGAACAGACAAAAGTATCTCCTATTATGAAGTGTATTCTCGAGGCCAGTAACATGTATGATTCTCTGTTTTGTTTGTTATTTTGTGCCATGGGCATATAGTCGTTGTGGTAGTGTCATAGCAATTACGTGTTCAGGAAACATTCATTGAAAAATGAGTCCCTGCAGCAAGTATGTGAGGGGTGTGTGTGTGTGTGTGTGTGTGTGTGTGTGTGTGTGTGTGTGTGTCATAGCAATTACGTGTTCAGGAAATATTCATTGAAAAATGAGTCCCTGCAGCAAGTATGTGAGGGTGTGTGTGTGTGTGTGTGTGTGTGTGTGTCCAGCAGATCAAAGGTCCCTTGCGGAAGCAAGAGAAAGAAATATAAGAGTCAGATGGGCAGGCAAGAACCAGATGTAGAGTCTTGTTCCATGCAAAAGAGCGGTCACTTCATCTTACAAATAGTGTGCATGCTAAACACTTGCACCAATATAAGACGGGCAGTTTTAAGTCTCATGTCAAGATTTGATTCATAAAGTAAAGAATGTTTCTGTTTTGTCTGAAAGCAACTCTTTGGCCGTAACTGCTTATTTTTATGAGTTTGGTTTTAGTTAACATAATATCTTAGGGCTGCATTTACATACATACATAATTAGTAAGTGACATTTTATTAATAATACATTGTATGTCATGATTATAAATCTTGAAAATGGTATAGATCAAATTAGGCATAAGAGTGCATTTCTGCCATCCCAGCACTCTGGCACACTGAGGCAAGAGGATCACAAGTTTGAATCCAGCCTGGTTAATTTAACTACTTAGGAAGAGACTGTAGCAAAATAAAGTTTTTTTAAAAAAGGGCTGGAGGTATAGCTCAGTGAGAAGGCCCTCGAATCAATCCTAAAGTAGGAGGGGGGCAAGAGAAGGAGGGATGCAGGGACAGAGGGAAAGAAATGGGTATAGATCAAGCATGGAAATCAGTTATATACAAATTTTTAAAATGTTATCTTGCCATGACTGGTGTCAAGCCTACCTGTCGTCATCACAATTATCATCCTATCTGACATGTATTGAACATTTCTTATACAGTCCTAACCCATTTAATTGTTTCAAAGTCCCTTGGTGCAATTCATGGCTCAAGGTCATGAAGCTCAGCTAGGAAATGGAGTACCCAGTACAAAATGTGGTGTTTTGACTCCACAGCCTGTGCGCCTCACCACTACCATGATGCATCAGTCCTTCCTATTGAATTCAGCCCCACCCACCAAGCCCATCACCTAATCACATAGAAACATGTGGCGTCCAGCTCTAAATCATCTTCCTACAATGTCCTTCTCCAACTAACTGACCCTCTCTGCCCACCTCCAGTTCTGTTTCTCGCACAGGCTTCTGCCACTGATAACCCTGGAACTGGATGCTCCAGTCAAAGTCAAGGTCACGTGTGTTCAAAGGGATAAGAAGACCCACTGTCAACCAGATTCTGTCTGCTGCCAGTTGTCCCCACCGAAGCTGGGGGTCTCCATGTTGGTGCATATGGAATTTCCTAGCCAGCGTTCCTCTCACTCTATCCTCCTGACTGGTGTACCCACACTCTTCTGAGTGTATGTTTCATGGAATAGCAGTCTAAGAAGTTCCTTCCTTTTGCCCAAATGTGTGCTCTCTCAAGTGGAATCTTCAGGGTTAGCTCCATGCCTGCCGGCCCTGGGACTGGATAGCCACCATTCCTCACCTTCACTCAGTTCTTCTCATTGAATGCTGTGTGCTTCTTTTTACACCCTTTCTCTGCTTTTCTTCATCCATAGGGTTCCCACCTTCAGAAACCTCCAAATGAAAAGCCGATCGTGTTCTTCAATTTTTAGAACCCTTAGTTTGCAGAATATATAAATCCAGTGCATCCTCCAGTTTGGGGCTGTGGGACAGTTATATGCTTCAGGATCTGTGCGTTCCAGAAGATGACCACTGTTTTACCCTTCAGGGTACTGTACAATCCCATCACTTTATAAACTCAGTGCTAGGACGTCCCATACTATAGGTATTGGGGACAGGATATATCCTTTGTTCCTAAAGAAGAACTCAGTGCCTTTTGTCCATGGAGTCTAGCCAGTCCTATCCACCTGAGAATAACATCACAGTAGCTGAAAAGGAAAATCACACCTGCTCCCATCCATGTCAACACATTATGCTATGAAATAACCCAAAGGAAGTTAGATCAACACCACCTGAACAAGTACAAGAACTTTATAGACTTGTAAACATAAGTCCTCTTTATTAACTCAGCTCAAAAAAAGTTTTATGAAAACCACCATTTTTAAAAGTCAGAAACCATACAACCTGACCTTTTATATATGTATTCATTTCTAATAAGATGTATCATTTATTTTGAAGGGCTATATGTTTTTCTACTATAGGTCAAAAGCCAAAAATGATGTTTTTTAGATAATATACATTGTTAGGTGTTTATATTAAATATATTTTTGAAACGTTAACTCTCAGAGTGAAAACTGGCGGGATGCTGAGTGTGGGCTACTCAGCTTCTCCAGAACAAGGTGCTGAGTCTGGGATTGACAGCCTGAGGGAAAAGTCAAAGGGATTCTCAGGAGTTCCACAGGGGATCTGACAGAGAGAAAAAGAAAATAGGAGTCCCTGCTACCCGAGAAACAGCTCACCGCCCACAGGCCAGAGACTGTGCAGTGTGCCTGGAACACCTGTGTGGCTGATCTAGCAGGAGGGAAGTCAACCACAGCAACTTTGCTCCTCTCCAGGAGACTGCAACCAACTTTAAACGTTTAAAGTTAAGATGTGCTTTTGGTCTGGGCCAGTTTTGTTTGTTTTTATTCCTTATTGGTACATGTACATAACCCATGTCAATTATTTTCTCATCCTCTTTCCCTCTCCTCCCTTCCACCTCTCTCCATCTCTTAATTCCCTTCCCATTTGAAAAAGATCTCTCTCCCCCTTCCTCCTACCTATCTTCAATTTTGTTCTTTCTTTATATTTTGAGTCTCTCCTGTAGGAGAAATTATACAATATTTAAAATGTTTTGTCTGGTTTATTTCACTTACCATTATGGTCTCCAAGTGCACTCATTTTGCTACAAGTGATGCAAGTTTATCCTTCTTCATGGCACAGTGGCACTGTGTCATCACCAAGCATGATGTAACTATTTTATTTTTTTCCCAAGGGAGGAGGTATGCAATTCAGATGCACATAGAAAGATCCTACTTAACAGTTTCCAACTTAGCAGCAACTCTGACGCTGGGAAGTTAGGCCCATGTACCTCCGAGGAATTCTCTAGCCTGCTAAAAGTAGAACAAGCCCTTAGTGTGAGCGATTGCTGCTAGCAAAGCTACACTGATGAGACCTACCCAGCTAGGGCTCTCCTGAGCTCTCTCAGCCGCCAGCTACTCGCTTCCCATCTTGGCTCCAGTTTTTGCATCTTCTCCCTAGCTCCCCCCAAAATCCACACACCACTATCCTTGAGCTGACTGTACTGTACTCTGATCGCAGATTGTTGTTCATCTTTCACATTGTGTGTCTTCCTCCTATCTCCTCCTACTTGATTCCACAAATATCAAGAAATTCATGTACGAAAGATGAAACCATCCTCAGAAGGTGAAGAGGAGGAAATTTTGGCAGTTAGCATCTTGTAGGTGGGCAAGAATAAAAGGTAAGAACACATCTATGTTAAAATGTTTTAATCCACCATACAAGTGTGTGTGTGTGTGTGTGTGTGTGTGTGTAATGGGGCTGAAGGCTAAAAACTGAGAAGAAACACTTCTGTCTTGAACACCTTTGAAGGAACAAAACACCTCTGGTAATTTCTGGTCTAGCCTTTCATTGTGGGTTTAAACAATGTTTAAAGAGACTCCTGATGCCTCTCTGTGTCACAGAAATAAATAGCTCATTCTTCACTTTCTCTTTGATATGTTCAGATTCTGTTGAGCGCATAACACAGAATTAGTAGAAGCAATTAATTTACACGGACAATTGGTTTAGAGTTAGGAAATTTTATTATCAGTGTACTCACAGGAGTATGCAACAGACAGGATTTAAGCATAAAGAAGGGGACTTCCGGGAAGATGGCGACTGGGTAGGCAGCAGAGAGAGAACCTCCCAGAAGATTACCACCCAAACAATGAAATATAGCAATATGAAGACAGAAATGAGGACTTCCAGGAAGAAGACGACCAGCCAAGAGAGTGAGTGCAGAGGGAAGAATGGCTTCAGCTCCTGAACCCGACAGAGAACGCACTACTGGGACAAACTGCGCCAAACTGGGCAGCGCTCCGGGATCCCGCTCAGAACCCCACCCCCGCAGCCAGCGCTGCGCGAACTGGAGCAACAGCGACCGGCCGGCGGGATTTCTCAGTCGGGGAAAATCTCCATCCAGGGAAAAACATCTGAACGGCACTCCTGTCTGCACGATCACAGGGTGAGTTAAGTGCGCGCTCTAACCGGTTTTTCCTGAATCGGGAAGAAGCTCAGCCCAGCGAGAGACATCAAAGCAGCTTCAAGGACTGCGG